>VWZI01002420.1:732407-791569 GCA_013396835.1 Psilopogon haemacephalus
GGGCGAGGCGGACAATTTATTCCTCTGGCACGTGCGGAGGGGTTGGAGATGGATCAGCTGTATTTACTCTGTGAAAGGGGGGAAAGAAAAGCAGGCAAAAGAGCAAAGCAAGTTTCATCGCACCAGAGAAAACAAAGATTTTCAATAACTCCCCATCGCCACCCCCTCCCTGGAAAAAAAAGAAAAAAGGGGGAGAGGGGAAAAAGAAAAAAATAAGCTGCAGGTGTTTGTGAGGGGGTCTGTATAGAAGCCACGCGGGGGGAATTAGCAACTGAGGCAAGTTGCCTTTGGAAAAGGAATCTGCCCTGAATAGATTTGCATTTCTTAATTTCGGGATCATCGGCAAACAAGAGGCGGAGAAAGCGACCCTCTCCTAGCACGGCGGGCTTCAAAGTGAGGAGCGGCGTTGGGCTGGAGGCCTGGGAGGCAGCCGCGCTGCCTATTCAGCCTGGCAGGGCTCCCGCTGGGGCTGGGCTCCCTCCGTGCGGGTGCCGACCGGACCCCAGCGCCGCGTCCCTGCAGCCGCCCCGCTTTATCCTCCGGAGACAATGAGGAGTGTGCGAGCATTGAGCGCCACGTTCCTCGCCCAGAGGAACCGCCACCAAATCCTCCCCTTTCAGGTTCCCAATCCTCTAAACCCCCTAGTTAATGCCCTGCTGCTCTGCTCTCTCCCTGCTGAGAAGTGAAAACCCATTGAGAGGGAGAAAGCCTTCTCCCAAAGCCCTCCAGTCAGTCCTCAAGCCACCAAGCGGAATTTACAAGACTTTCTGCACATGGTTAATTCACCCTGATGCTGACCCCCTTGATGCGGGGACAGCAGAGATGTGCCCATGCCACAAAGGCAGCAGCAGGAGGAGAGCCTCGGCCCTGGACCTGTGGGCAAGGGCTGGCTTCATCCCCTGTACACAGGCTCACAGCTCTTGTTTCCCTGTCTTGTACTTCCCTGGTCCAGTCGGGAAGGAGTCTGTATCTGCATTACCAAACCAAGGCAGTGCCACCAGACTAAGGCAGTGCCACCAGACTAAGGCAGTGCCACCAGACTAAGGCAGTGCTTTCCACCTCTTGGAGTGGCAATGAATCTTACACCAAACTTCCTAATGCTTTTTTTTGGGGTAAGAATTAAGGGATGTGGGAAAGGAGGCGAAATTGTTGTAGGTGTCAACTATAGACCACCAAACCAAGAGGAAGATGTCAGTGAGACCTTCTACAGACAACTGGAGGTAGCCTCCAGAGCTAACTCCTTGGTACTCATGGGGGACTTGAATCACCCTGGTATTTTTTGGGAAGCTCACACAGCCAGGCACAGCCAGTCTAAAAGGCTCCTGCAGTGTATCAATGATAACTTCTTGATGCAGGTAGTGGAGGAACCCACGAGGAGAGGTGCACTGCTGGACCTTGTATTAACTAATAAAAAGGGACTGGTCGAGGACATTAAGGTTGGAAACAGCCTTAGGGACAGTGACCATGACATGGTGGAATTTAGTATTATACAGAGTAGAAGCAGACCAACAAGTAGAATTATAACCCTGGACTTGTGCAGAGCTAATTTTGTCCTCTTCAGAGACATGCATGCAATGGTCAGTGCAGACTGGGTCAGAGATTAGTTATACAAATGGAACATTCACATGTTGTCATTCTGCCACTCTCCATCATCTTTGCCAAATTGTGGAGCACAGGAGAGGTGCCTGAGGACTGGAGGAGAGACAATGTCACTCCTCAATGAGGGGGAGATAGGCTCTGCTCACTTGCTCCTTGTGATAGGATAAGGAACAATGGATGCAGCACAGGAGATTCCACCTGAACACAAGGGGGAACTTCTTTACTGTAAGGGTCCCAGAACACTGGATCAGGCTCTCCAGAGAGCTTGTGGAGTCTCCTTCCCTGGAGAGTTTCAAGGCCTGTCTGGATGCATTCCTTTGTGACCTGAGATACATTTTGTGGTCCTGCTCTGGCAGGGGGGGTGGACTCGATGATCTCTGTGGTTCTCTTCCAACCCCTGACATCCTGTGAGCCACAAGAAGAGCTGTTGCCTTCTACTTGACTTCAGTACTTTGGAAACCAGCTCTGTGAAATATCTTCTAAGTCCCATGCAGACACTCCATATTCCTCAAAATGTTTGCCCCCTCCTCTATGGTATGTAGGTACCTTGCCAATTCAAGAAAGTCGAAAGAAGATGGTACATAGAAGATCCTCAACAAAATTAGCTCAGCTGGGTAACTACAAACTCTCTTGCCTAGAGAGACAAAGACATTTGGTCAGTGAAGTCCTGGAGACAGACTTAGGGTTCTCCAAAGCCCTAGCCACCCTGCAGCTTTACTTCCCACACAGCTGTTCCTTGAAGGAACACCTATCCTTCAAGTCTAAATGATAAAGAGGCTAAAATGCAGGGAGGCATTCAGCAAGTCAGACTGCTGCCTCTCAGAGACCACACACACTGGGCTGACCTGGGCAATCTGATGCTAAAGACATGGTGTGGGGGGTGGTTCTCTGGCAGTTCATCACAGCACACACTTAAGCATAGTTACAGTGGAGAGAACAGCTCCTACCATCTCAGACAGTGGCTTACTATAAAAACACACAGCGAGATCAAACACATTGCTCTGTCCACTGTGCTCTAAGGAAGCACAGACCAACCATGCATTGTTTGCAATGAAGCAGGAGGAGTTCTTGGAGCAGAAAAGCTCTGAGATATGTCCTGTCTTACAATGTCAACTGTACCTGACAGCAATTAATGAACTCCCTGCATAGCTGAAGAACAAGATGGGATTCCAGCACTGCAGTCTCCAGAAGGACAGGGAAGGGCTGGATAAGGGATGATTTACATCAGATGTTGGCAGAAGCATATTTAAAGAGTTGGCACTCTGCAGCAGGAGACATGGTGCCTTTGCTGCTTGGCTGGGGAAAAAGACACTCTAATGCCAGTGTAATTATTTAAGGCCTATTTAAATTTATGTACATTATGTAAATACAAGACACCATCAACTGCCAGCATGGGGCTGGGGAGCAGTGCATAAGAGCAGATTTTGTGCAGGACACCTTCCCACACATGCTTTGCAGTGCTCCCCAGGCTCAGCCCTGCACCCCAGAAACATACCTGTTCCAAAGTGCTCTGTGGGAGACTGACTGGAAGAGAAACCCCAAATGCAGCTGCCTTGCATGAGATTGCAGAGCATGAAACCACAGGCCAGGGAGATATCTCTAGAGCAGGTCACTGCACTCCAGGAAACAGCATTTCAGTTCTGGAAGGGAAAAGCAGAAAGAAATGTTACCTGCCCGTTAAAACAATAAAGGGGGGATTTGGGAACTATAAAACTGAACCATTATGTCCTTTCCAATCTCACTCAACAGCCTTTGCTGAGCATAAGATTGGACTCCAGCAGATAAACTGCAGATGCAAGAGAACAGCTTGAGTGAAGTATGTAAGAGATACAGAATCAAAGAACGGTTTAAGTTAGAAAAGGCCTTTAAGATTGTTGAGCCCAACCATAAACCTAACCCTGCCAAGTCCACCATGTCCCAAAGTGCCGTATCTACAGGTCTTCTAAACGCCTCCAGGATTGGTGAGTCAGCCACTTCCCTGGGCAGCCCAGCTCTAACGCTTGGTCAAGCATTTTTCCTAGTGGCCAATTTAAACCTTCCCTGGTGTAGCTTGAGCTTTTGTCCTGTTGCTAGTTACTTGGGAAAAGAGGCCAACAGTCACCTTGCCACAATCTCCTTTCACATAAAGCAGAGTCTTCAGACAAACAGCTTTGCAAAAAAGAGAAGCACCTCTGCCAACCTGATGGCCATTTCAGCAATGCTGTTCTTTTGCTCTGGTGCTCTAGGAACACTGAATTTGGATCCAGATCCCACTTCAGGAGTTATTTTGATCTGCAGCACTCAGCCCCATGAGCACAGAGGGCAGCAGCCTAAGATAACAGTTCTGCACCCTTGGAAACCAGCAGGTATGTCCACTATGGTCACGAAGAGTAGGTCTAATAGCTTGGGCAGAGTAATTGATGCAACAACACTCACTCTTATGGCTATGGAGCATCTGTGGGTAAACTGCGATTCCTTCAAATTTATGTAAGGCTATTTCCTATTCTCACTCCTACTGTGGCTACTGCCACACTGCTTAGCTGTGATCAGGGGCAACACAACTACATGAAATGGCTTCTTAGCAGGACAAGCAGAAGTGCCTCTCATTTCTGGGGAAAGGGGTGAATACTCACCCATGTCAGGTTTACTTGGCACAAACAACAAATGCCAGTGAAATGTGTTGGTCAAGACAGACATGGGAACCAGACAAGAGCAAGAATGCAGCTGGAGGGGCTGGTGCAAAAGTCAAACTTCCAGTCCTGGAACACTTGCTGAAGTATTTTCCACATTCCAGGAAACATCTCTGCTGGCTCCTCTCTTCCACACCTAGGTTTTTATGCTGGCTTGAGAGTGCAAGCCCACAGTGCTGCCAGATCTTGTGTTGTTAGGAAACTTGTAACACACAAGTTTTTTTTCCTGCAGCTTCAGTTTTAGCTGCCAGAGGGAAGGGAGGAGATGAAACAGGAGGAGAGGGGTTCTCACAAAAGCTGTGCCCTGGGTGCCTAGCTTTGGGAAGCTGGTCTCTAAAGGCTCCTTCCACGGGTGCATACAAAAATTAAGGAAAAGGAGCTTCACCACTTAGGACACCTAAGACAGTTGTCTTAAAGAGAGTAGCACTAATAGTCCCGTATTTCTTAGGTGAAAAAGAGTATCTTACCTCCACAGCTTTGGGCAAAGGCTGGCACATAATTTTTAAGTACCATTATGGTTTCCGAAACAAAAAGCAGGCAGAAATTTCCAACAATTCCATCAACTTTTCAATAAACCTTTTCATTCGCAAACCAAGGTCATTTTCTTGGCTGATGTATCGGATTGTGACCTCCAAATCTTGGACAGCATCACGGCGAGGAAATAACACATATTTAGTGACTCAGCCCCTGGATTTGCAGAAATCATACTCTGCTCTCTTCTGGACAGGAATCCCAAAGTAGTCACTGACAAGATTAAATCTGCAACAAAGAAAGAAGCAGAAATATGAAGAAAATTTATGTTCCGGTTATAGGAGGCTACTTTTGGTATGTTACTGCCAACAGCATGAATAAGAAGTGTTTAACTACCACATCTGATTAGTCATAGGTCCACTGGGACACGTCCTCACTAAAGACAGCATCCCCCAGGCACCACAGGGCTCATTCTCGGCATTTGGGCTTACTTCAGGCAATGACTTTGCCCAGCAAATCCAAACCCATCTTGTCGCCTGCTGAACCTCTGGTCAAGGCAAGAATTAGCCTTAAAACGAACTTTTTGGGAAAGGGCAATCCTAACTCCACTAAAATCAACACCAAAGCTCCATCTGACTTAATTCAGTTCAGTATTTCATGCCATCATGACTGTTAAATGCTTTTAGAGTGCCTCACCTAACACTGATGCTATATAAACAGTAATTAGCCATGAACACAGCACTCTCTGCTGCCCTTCTCCTTTATATCATTTGCTTGTTAGTGGTTTTGATTTTAAGAAATAGGCAATGAGCAAAAAAATCTGTATGATAATTAAGCCTATAGAACACATAAGACAGAACCTCCTTTGTGCTGAGCATCCACGTTTGGTCTTTTCTCAGCAATGAGTCCAGCCAGTGGGATATGTAGCTGGCACGACTCAACAGGGCTTGTTTGAACTCACACAGTGACAACTCTGCTCTTCTGCAGTGGAGACTTTGGCCCCATCTACAGAGGGAAGAGACCATGATTGTTCCAGAAAGGTGAGGTAGTATTTCAAGAGGTGACACTACCAAAATAAAGATGAGACAGTAAAGCCAGACATCTAAGACAAGGCAGATGGTCTGTGACAAGCTGGAATTTTAAATATATATATATATATATACATATGTATATTTAAAAATAANATATATACACACATACTTTTGTTTTTCCCCCCTAAGGAAGAGTGTCCACTGGTGGGAAATATCTTCCCAGTGTGCAGTTTGAGACCCGAGTTGCCTTTCGCAGAGTCTGCATAGAGAGCCCTTGAAGATTTTGTCTGTGCTCATTTCAAAGGGAGTTTTAAGCTGAGCTGCTTCCAGACAGTTTTCCTGAGAAATGAACAGAGTCTGGAGAATCCTGTCCCATGAGAGACCAAGTTACCAAATTTTACCTCACTGTCTTCTACCAAATCTTAAATCACTGTTTTCTTCCAGCCCTTAGCTCCCTGGGCCCAAAGTGCTGCCAATGTGTGTGGGCAAATCCCATCAACTGAAGACCCTTGAGGCTACTCTCTTGTGATCCTTGTGGACAGCAAATGTCTTCATCAAGTGCTGTGGTGTGGGAGACCTGGCCTCCGTGACTCCATCACTTTGCCAGCTTTTTTACTCCCACAAACCTCCCAGCCCACCCCGTGCCTCAGTTTCCCTGCCTATAAAGCTGACAAAACAAAACTCCCACTTACTTTTTTCTTCAGATTGCTGCGATTTCTTCCTTTCACAATGGCAATAAAGAGGTGCAGCCAAGATCAAAACCGCACAGTTATAACATACAAGAAAAGGCAGTCCCGCTCCAGGCACGGCATTGAACATAGACAGCAATCAACTTGAACCAGGTCTGCTCATGCTTTTTGCCAAGGCATCAGCACTTTGTAAGTAATACTGTGAATCCCCGTTTCACAGAGTTGCTTTAAACCCTGTGTCATTTCAGATCTTGTATGGAATAGTGGTATGAATATCAGCTTTCCCCACGCGAGGCAGCTCATGCTGTTCAATCAGGGCATGTGGGAATAGGCTCCCAAGCATTTTACCTGTAGCTTCCAACAGTGCCTGTAATTCACAGTCGATGCGTGCATTCCTCCTTTGGCTACACAAGGAGAGTGGGCAGAAGAAGGTTGGTGGCAATACAGAAATATCTAATATACAAAGCTGCAGATAAAGAGCTTTGCGTAATAAAAAAAACAATGCAGAAAATCTCCTTGCACTTCTGAATCATGAGCAATTGACTGACTTACACTCCTGGCCATTTAAGTATGAAATAAATAAAGAAGATGTTGTTCATTTTGTGTGTGTGTGTGTGCCTAATCCCACACTCTCAATACGAATGCATTTAACCTTGTCCCTTTAAAAGAGCTCTGGATGATCAGAGTCATCTTTACAGAAGACTGCACCCGCTTTTAAATTAGCTTTTTAAAAAGCAGCCTTTCTCTCTTTCCCCCTTTTCCAATTCCCATTCACACTTGGCACAGATAAATACAGGCAGGCCAGAGCTAGAAGCCCTCCAGAAGTTTAAATGGAAAGCATGCTTCAGAAGAGCAGTGCTTTCCCCCCACAACAAGAACACACTTTGCTTGCCTGCCCGAGATCATCAGAATTTCAAAGATGTTATTTAAGCGTGTCAACAGCGCCCCAAATCACAAAACTTCAGACAAACCAGCTCAAAAAATGACTATGCCTGTCTATGGCACCACTCACAATTCACCTGAGAGACAGTTTATACTCCAGTAGTACCACATAAACCACCTCATTCCCTCAGAAACATTCCTATCAGTTGCAGGTCAAATCTGTTTCACCTAATTTTTGCCTATCCTGGCTTTAACATCCAAGTGTCGAGCTCAGCTCCCAGCCACGTGGGGAGTCGCTCACAACACTGACCTCTGTGTCAAGCGCAAACTTGGGAACCGGTGCAGAATTTGACCCGTGGCAGTTGTTAATAACCTCCTTATTAATCATCTTTGTCACTTCTCCAGCGCCTCCCATCTGCGGATCCAGAAGCGCTTTGCGAGCGGCGGTGAACTAAAGCGACGGTGTGGGTTAAGAAGGGTATCTCCATTTTACAGCTGGGAACAGAGGAGCACATGGGGCTACGTAATTAATGCTTGGGAGATGCGGGCTTCTGGCAGAACACGTTCCCACAGCTGCAGATAAGTCTCACCAATGCACAAAACCTGCTCCCACCATCATCCTGAACACACAGGGAAGCATCTTCCCATCGTGGGGCTGTTGCGTGGGAAAGGAGGCACAGTGCCATAGAGGTGCTACGCTGCACAGCTGAAAACTGCACAGAGAGATTACCACATTCGTGGTTGAGGATAGCATGTGCCGAGCAGCGGAATCATGACAGACAAACCATCAGGGAAAAAGTTTCCATCCTGCAAATGTCAGAATTGAACCACCCTTATCAACAGCAGGGCTGCGTAACGGCATGCTCCAATGATCAAATTGCTCTTCTGTCTGTGAGCTCAGGTTAAAATCCCAGCAGAGTTGGTGTCTAGCCTTAGCACGGGGTTTTGTGATACTTACAGGGTAGCTCATCAGGCAGGCACCACTCTGCATCTCTGCTCTTGGTGACACTGGCACATCTGATGAGACTTTGTCACAAAAGGTCGTGTCTTCAGTGACGTGAGCAAGGATCCATCAGCCAAGACACCAGTGACCAGGACCTCTTTTGGGGTCAGCCTCTGGAGCCCCTGAGTCAGGCGGTTTGATTCACAGCCCAAAACAGACCCAAATAAATGGAAGAGCTGTATCTGAGTCTGTGATCCCAGTTTTGCCACAGTGAGATCGCATCCTAACCCTTGCCAGTCTCTCATAACTTTGGAAATTAAGTGCTATGCACTTCACCCATTCCATCCTCACCTAAGAGCAACACAAAATCCACAGGGTGAGGTATGCACTTTTATTAGATCAGCAGGAAGCACCGGAGGGTTAAAAACAGGCAAGTTATTAATACCCAAGCTCCTCTTCAAACTGTGTGTGAGAACATCCCGCGCTGTTGTCTGCAGCTGAATTTTCTGCTGATTTAATAACATCCTAAACAGATTTCCTACAATCTTAATTGAACATTCGTAGATCAATACCATCTTATGTCTCAGGAAAACAGCCCCGTGAGTTAGCCACAGGAAATGTGCAGAAGGAGTCCTCCGTAGTCACACATTGCACTGCATAAAACCCTACTTGGGAGAGGGCAAAAAAAAATTACATTTAGAGCAATTTTTCAGTACCAAGTCTGCTTTTTGATCAGGAATTGTTCTTCAGTACTTAAAAAAAAAAAACAAAAAAAACATCCAGTTTTGCTTTCTTCTGAAGTATTGGAAAAATAAACATCCCTTTAAACTTTCAGGGCAAAGTCAGTATCTTCCCCTCTCCCCTGTAGTTTCCAGTACATCACATCTTTTTAAACGGAAAAAAAACCAAACCAAAAATCATCAGCATACTTCAGTGATGTGTATTTCCAGCAACTCTCACTTTGTAGTTAACCTTGGTAGGCTTGAACTGCAGCTTAGGCAAGTCTGGATTGCAGGGGACCGGCAGAGGAGGTGCAGTGTGGTAAAGACAGGCTGGATCATGCAGCAGGAAAATTGGGCTAAGTGTTCAGATTGAAACATGCATCATAAGGTACAGCAAGGAGGAAAACAGCTCCTAATAGCCCCTGTATTTGTGAAAAGGCAGATGATGTCACAGGGAGGATGAAGCAGAGTCCAGGTTCATGACTCCTGCAGCTCCTGGCTTTCCTGCAGCCTGCTCTGTGAGCTCCTGCTCAGCGCTGCTTTAAGGTAGAATCCACGAAGAGTTTCCCCCCCACTTTCAGATGTGCTTTTAATGCAGTTGGGTTTGCAGAAACCCATATTGTGTCAACTGGCTTCAGGTGTCTACTTTGCAGGTTTCACGTGCCAAAACTTGGGTGGGTGGCTGGATTGGATGGGCAGGGTGCTGGGGAGACCCGGGGAGACCTGGGCTCCATGGCTGACTGCAATCCCGGCTGGGGGGATGGCAGCCAAGTGCAGGCACTATCTCTGCCTCTCCCTTTCTGCAGCAGTGAAACAAGGCTGTTTCTCGAGAGTGTTAAGAGGCTAAATTCATAAATATTTGAAATTTGCTTTGAGATCTCGGAGGGACAGGAACGCAGTGTGCCAAGCCGCGGCAGCGCAGCACACCTTGGAGGCATGATGAGCATTAGCCAATTAACTGCAGATTATTATGTTTAGAGGAATTAAAATAAACTCTCGGATTCTTACTCGGTGCAGCCAGGAGGGTGTAATGGTCCCTCCACTGTGCAAATATTGCTCTAGATCCATTAGTGAGGGGTCCCTGTGGTGCAGAGAAGCCGAACCGCTCACTTATACCATTCAACAATTGGTTATTGCCTTTTTTTGTCCCCATCAGAGGCTGTCTGGGGAGGGCTGGAGGCATTTAGCTTTTCTCCAGCCTTATGTTGAGGCTTGCATTTCTCCTTACCCCCAGAATTTCTTATACTTGGTATCAGGGAGAGTGAAACACAGCACAGGGCACAACCTACCAAGGACTCTATTGCTCCTAAATATTTGCTTTTCAGCCTGCCCAGCAGTAATGGGAGTAGTGGTCAGTTTCTGAAGGACTGGATATCTCTGCTCCAGGAGCAGGAATCAGAGCCATGCAGATAAGGCTGTCATCAGAGATAACAGCAGTCAACAACCCTCAGTGTCATTATCTCAGCAAAGGGAAAAAGCAGGCAGCTCGCCTTAATATACAAAGTGTGGTGGTTATATATGTCTCCTTTACAATGATAGATGACAAGGAATAAAGGGGGGAATCTAAGAAAAAGCCTTCAAAGCCAGCCTACTTCACATCCTCGTGCTCCCAAATTGCATAATATGTTTTTGTGAAGGGGGTAAAGAGCCTCTCCCCCCTTCCCCTTAGCTCGCACCCATGCGCATCCAGCGAGGTGGGTTCAGCAAAACAATTTCACTGGCATGGATGTGAGAGAAATCTTTTCCCCTCCCTCTTTTGGTTAATGGAATTTCTTAAGATGGAATAATGAAGCGGTAATTGTCAAACACACCTAACTGGAAGGCAAACAAATTGGCCGGATCAGGCCTTTTTAATTTGAAAAAATAAATAGAATAAACGTGAATTTATTTGCAATGGTTTGATTGCTCTCTGAAACCATGACACTGCTAAGCCTCTTTTTACCTTATAATCAAGCTGCAGGAGCATAACACACTCCAACGTGCCTGCGTGCTGTGTGAGCTGGCCAGGATTTAACAGGCTGCATCCTCCACGCTGCACACACACACACACACACACCCCCACACCCCTACCCTCCCTGTACACGACCCAGCACTTCCCGGCCACAGCCTGCTGCTTCCAAACAGCACCAAAACACCAACGGGACATGCTATAACTGCCCTTTTCAAGCACACACAGGCCAGTTTGCAAAGTCTCAGAGGAGCCAATCCCCAAGAAACACCTTAATTAGAGGTTTAGAGGAAGCAGGACAAATAAATAAGTAAAGAAGTAGGGGAAAAGAAAGTGGCAAAATCCTAAATAAAATGTCCGGGTCTGATTTCTTCACGTGGATTTCTGAAGTGAGAAGAAGCACAGAGAAGGGCATTTAATTAAATCAAAGGGTAAAGGAGGGGCTTGCCATGCAGCTTGCTATTATGCTACAGTTCACTAAAATGAAAACTTATTTTTAAACCTCTGGTATTAATTTGAGATTATTCAGATACTTAATTAAAAGTGCAGCATGTGTTAAATATTATTTCAACAAAGATTATCATCAAAACCCTATGTAATAAGATCCTTCAATGCTTAGAGCGATATTTTATGCAAATTTTCTATGCCACCAAATGAAGGTCTCTTCAATTTTTTTTTTTTTTCCTCCCCCTCCTCCTCCTTCATTTGCTGCAGCAAAAAAATGTTCCAGGAAGGGGAAAAAAAAAAAAAGTTTCTAGAATAACAAGGATACTACAGATAATGCAGTGCAACAAATAGCAGCTCAGTGGTAGTCACGTTTCTGTGCTCAGCTCTCTTCCTGATACTGCTTGGGCAATAAAGGACTAGATCAAACAGGCTCCCATTAAAGCTAAAGGGGGCTGAGTTTTGCTCCCACTGAGGTTAGGGATGGTGTAATCCAGGAGCAAATTTGCCCTCGCAAAACCCTGACAGAATGAAAAAAAAAAAACCAAACCAAACCAAACAACAACCAAAGAGCAAACAACTAAGCAGGAGTTTGGCCTTTGTGCATCAGGAACGAACCAACTGCTTATACCTGGCTCATTTAAGACAATGAGGTTTCCAGGGCAAAGGATATGTTTTCCTGTGTGGGATTTCTTCTGTGGCCTTTACTCCTGTGAATGAGGTCAGTGAAGTCGATGTGAACTAATCCTCTAAAACCAAGGTTCAGTGCTAAGTTTTCAGCGAAATTTGCATAGTCAGATTTTTTTTTTTCTTTAGAAAACAACAACAACTCCCCCCCACAATATGAATTAGTTGCTCTAAGTGACAGCCCTTTGCCTGAAAATAAGTAAATAAAAATACCAGAAAAATCATCAAACACTGGATACGGACTCTTCCCTCTTACACAGTGGCTTCGTCAATCCTGCTACAAGCGAACTTCTTTTATTGATCGGAGGCAGTGCCGCACTTACTCCCCCAACCAACACAGGATGGTTCCCAAGCACAGGCTTCAGCGTTTCAAGCGAATGCAACAGTTGCAGGGAATTGCACAGACTGTTTTTAACATTTTAACACTGACACTTCGCAATACAGAAGAACATTTAAAAAAAAAAGAAAAGGGAAAAAAAAAAAAAAATAAGAAGCTTGCTACCCAGCATGTATTCAACATAATGAATCTCTAAACACCAGGAAGGGTGTTATTAGAAGCTGCTGTCAAAATATAGGAAAAGCAGCTACTTTCAGTTTGGGGAATAGTTTTTAGCATCATCAAAAACAGCACAAAAAAAAAAAAAAATCCTTCCAAAGCACCAACAATCAAAAAGAATGTTTTCAACGTATTAAAGAATCTCTCTGTATCCAAAACCTCCAGCACCACCTCTCTCATGGGTTCTGCACTTGGAATTCACGGCTGCTGCGCAGTTTGAGAGCCCCCGCTGAAATGTCAAGCCATATATCCTGCTGAAATCACAAGCCCTGAGAAAAACGCTGAAGCTGGATTACATAGCAACTGTTACTCAGCCTCAGACAGTGGTTGGAGGTAAGCTGCACCGGCAACTCGAGCAAGGGCTAATACGGAATAATAATTAAAAAATATCAAAGACAGCAAATCAGAGCAGCAGAATGGCAGCCACGGTTTCAAGCTGGAAAGCAGGAGGGGGATTCCTCTGTGTCGGATAAGGATTGTTAGTGTGGCTGTCCTCGGAATGAACTGCAGAAAAGGTGCAACAAAGTGCATTTAAGGCAAACAGAAGATTGTGGAGCTGAGCCGCAGCGCTCATTTGTAACCATTTGCTCCGCGTTTTCTGCTGTGCTGCCGGTGTGCTCCTGCAGCGTCGGGTTTGACGGCCAACTCGCTGGGGTGAGCATCTTGCCCTTGTACTTGCCCGTAAAGTTCAGAGCCGGACCCTTGTGCTGCTGACATCGGAGTACCAAATCCACACGGCACTTTAAAAGGTTTTGTCTTTTTTTTTTTT
Organism: Psilopogon haemacephalus; assembly: GCA_013396835.1. Classification (NCBI taxonomy): domain Eukaryota; kingdom Metazoa; phylum Chordata; class Aves; order Piciformes; family Megalaimidae; genus Psilopogon; species Psilopogon haemacephalus. Next base: position 745,818 of record VWZI01002420.1, read on the forward strand.
TTAAGAGGATCTTGCTAACAGGCGAAGAGAGAGTTGGGAAAAAGTAATAATCGATACTGAATGTGAATGGACTGAAAATAGGAGAGTAAGAAATGCTGAAAAATACAGCTACGAGACAATCCATCATGTAATCTACCCATATCTATATGTTGAAACAAAGATCTGAGCACAACATGATATATCATCTTGGGTTTCATATGTACCCACACACAAATAAAAAAAGCTACTTTTACAGGAACTTGTACCTTCCAAACGCATGCTTACTTGGATGTTCCTCAGGAGGCATTTTTGCACAAGCACCAAAATATTGTTTCTAGGTGTTTGGGATTTTGGGGAGTAAAATCATGGGGAAGTTATCTCGCAAACCACACCAGCAGCCTTCCTGCTGTACCTTTGCAGTTGTACACACACAGAGGAAAAAAAAAAACCCAAAACCAAAACAACGCCTTATTGCAGCAGTCTGTTATCATCAGGACGACTGACAAGCTTCACTTTGATTCTCTGTGAGGGGAGGGGGAAAGGGTCTGAAGAGACAAACGGGGAAGCGCGGCTGCGGCGGCAGTGTGCCCGCTGAGCTGGGAGCCAGCCGTGCCCGGACGCTGCCCGCTCGCTGCCTGCCCTGCCAGCCGCAGCGCAGGAGGCTGCTGCCCTCTATCGGCCCCGCCAGCCGCCCAGCAGCCCGGGAAAGGCAGATCCTCCTCTGCCCGGTCTCTACCGCTCGGTAACGATGGACCCACGCAAGGAACTGCCGGTAGCATTTTTGATGTCATCTGCAGCCCTCCGACAACAGGGCCCGAGGACAATAAGAATACACAGCTCGGTGAGGCTGCCACACAAATACGAAATGCCTGTGTTTTGGCCCACCAGTCTAAACAATGTGATACGGCAGTAATAGTTCTATTCACAGTACAGCTCTTGTAAACTTTCGCTATCTGAGCTGCTAAACAGGACTCCGGGCTTTATCACGAGCGCTCTGTGCTTTATCTTGCACTTTTATGTTTCACAAAACGATCCCAAAAAGGGATCAAGACAATTTGGGAAGACAGAGCACAAGATTCCCACCAAGGCAGCTGGTCACATATTTAAAAAAAAAATATAAATAAAAGAAAAGAAGGGACTTAAAGCGATCGAAGTGGTGTAGGGAAGAAAAAAAAGGGGGGAAAAAAGGAGCAAGGCATGAAAATGGAACTGTAAAAGCACCATCCTTTGGTCCTTTGGTATGGTCATGTCTTGTGCCAAGGCTGAAAGCTGCACGCTTGCCTGGTCGGTCACAGCAGCCAGCACACACAAGGGCACCCACATCAATGCTCACCTTCAAGGAGCGCAAAAGTTCCTCTGGATCCTGTCCTCACTTCCAGTGATTATGAAAATCTGGAGAAAAGCCACAAAATTAAGTTAAACCAGCGTGAGTTTGAAATCAGATTTCCAAATATAGTCATTTGCAAGGGTGAACTGCTGCTTCTCCTAATAATGTATAAAATGTTGGGGTCAGTCCTGTTTCCACCAGAGCCCTCATAAATACACATATACAGAATGGTGTGTAAGTAGAAAAATACTTATATGTGTGTGTACATCTAGACTATATTAAAGATAATAAATACACACGTTCTCTCTGCACAAACATGCATGTTGGGGTAAGCACAGAAGCAGACAAGAGAACGTATTTGTTTTTTCAGGCATTTAAAGCAGCGGATGAGACTGTGAAACTACAGGGAAGAAGTTAAGGTTATGAATTAAAGTGACTAAGATTGGGCTGATCTTTTCTGAAGAGAAGTCAGACACCCGCTCCCAGATGCTAACATATCCCAGCTCTCAGACAATAGATAAGAAAAATAAACAAATAACATTGTAATAAAAAAGAAACCAAACGCTGTGTGTGTGTGTGCTTCTCTGATGGGGGTAGGGCACCTAACTGCTGAGGTGGCAGAAGAGGTGAATGCTTCAGGATGAGCTGTGAGGCTGGTCAGTGCCGAATAGCCATCCTCTCCATAACACTGTATTTCATGAAAACCAAACCATGCTAATCTCTTCCTGAAGGTCCTTCAGCCTTACCTGCACCTATCTGTTAGTTCAAAACAGTTACAAGAGTAAAGGCTGCTCTTAATTTCTGCACCTAGTGCAAAGCAGAGGACAGAACCGATTTGGGAAAGCAAGCAGTGGTGAGAGCGCATGGTGTGGTGAAAGCTGAAAAGGGTCAGCAGCGCTTCGTGCTGCACTCTGCAGACCTCATCCCTTCTTTTTACTCTGTCGCTTTTAGCAACAAACTGACTTGTAGAGAAAGTAGGCAGTGCTGTGGCGCTTACCTAGATGGCATGGTGAAATTTATTGTGAAGCCACACTAGTAAAAATTTCCATCAAAGGGAGGCCAGCTCGCAGTGTAAAGACTGTGTGAGCAGTTACTGTGTCCTGCGGATCAAGTTTTATCTTCTTAAATTAATGTGTCTCTGCAGTAACCGTACATTTGTTTGCCTGTATGGAGCTCGTTAACAGCTGGGTCATACTTGAAATCCTAGAGTTTATAGTGTATGCAGGGGAAATGATTTTTCAGAGGATCTCAGGTCCTACTTCTCTGCAGACATTCAGAACCACCCACATAGCCCACACCCTGCAGCCATCCGGGCTGCGCAATGCCTATCAATAGGTATTTTTGACCTGCCCGTGCCTATAAGCAGCTTTCCATTAAGCAAAGGACAATTGCTGGTGTTCATCAACCTTAAAGGGATACCAGCAAAAAACGTCTGAAACGCATTTGTCCTTTATTTTACTTTTTTTTTCTTTTTCTTTTTTTTTTTTTTTTTTTGTTCTGGGGGGAAAGCACACACACNTTTTTTTGTGTATGTCTGAAACAAAGCAGGGAAGAGACACACCTCCTCTCAGAAAAAAGAAAACCAAAACCATATCGCAAACGGCAGCATGTCGGTTATTACCCGGCTGCACAGCTCGACACCAGTCAGCCCAACCTGCCCTCCAAAACGTGCTGTGTCCCCAACCATGCCTCTATTAATTACACCGAAAACTCCTTCAATTATTTGAAACTCGATTGTCCAAAACTCTCCCCTTCTCCCCCATTATGTGCAGATAATTGAGGCTGTGTGGAGCACGCTCGCAGCCAGTTAGAAGAGCAAGCATTATCTTTCAGCTGATACAACTATCAATAGCAAGTGTACAGCATATACTACAAAGGCTTTATTGTGCATATGTAGGGAGATAGAGATGAGATATGGTTCCGGGAGGCAGTTTGTCTAGCAGTTACAGTACAGAGTTGGGTGTCATGAGACCAAAGTTTTAATTACTACCTCTGCTACTGACTTTGTTACTCAGATAAACTGCTCACTGTCTCTGCATGCCAGCATCCCACCCTGCAGAAAAAAAAAAAGGGCACTGTGAGAATTGCCCACCTTTGTCAAATACTTTGATACCCTCAGATAAACAGCTTTTTATGCGTAGCTGCTGAGTGTTACTGTCCATTTAATTGCATTTTTAAAAGAAAGCACTGAAAGAAAACGGCCAAAAACATTTGAGAGCTGGAACTTTGGTTGGCAGATACTGGCACAGAGTTCAGCAGAGCTGCGCTGATTTAAATCAAGGCAGACCTGGCCCTTTAAACACAGCTTGCCAAATGTAACGTGACCAGCATGAACAAGCTGTACCTGTGCTAGGTACAAACTACCCAATGCAGAGTCATTGCCACAAAACCCTTAGGCCTTACCACAAACTGGTACCAGCACTTGGCATTTGAACAATAATAACGCAGATTTCGCCAAAACAATAATCTATTCATGCTCGGTATGCTCTGACCAAAGTAATTTTGTTTCGAGAGTCCCCAAACTTTCTGCACAGCAGAACTGGCATTGGCTTGTGCCCTCCTCTCTGGTGACACCGGGCAATGTACAACACACTGCATGCTGCTAGCGGGAAGGGTGCCAGACTCAAAATGCACATCTTAAAATGTGGGACCCCTATTGCTTGCTCCGTGTAAAAGGCACAAAGATAATGGAAAATAAAGGTCTCTGAATAATTATAAGCCTCTGGATTTCAGGTGGGAGATTACACAAGCTCACCGTGCAGAGCTGTAACGGCACGCACAATACACCCAGATATGGGGCAGACGTGTTTGTAATCACCAGCCACCAAACTCCTCAAAGAGCAGGCAGAACACGGCCCTGTGAGGTAAGGGGATGGCACCTGCCACTCTGCTATCTTTCTGCTTTGTCTTATAAGCATCTGAAACTCTGGTTTAAGGCTTTTCCATGGAGCGATTTCTGTAAATCACCCTTCTCGGATGGAGTGCTGAGGTGAGAGAAAAAAAAAATCCTGTGCTCACTTAAAGCTTTTTATTTCTCTTGTAACATGGACATCTTGGAGAGCAGATTAGCCAAAGAAGGAAAAAAAAAAAAAAAAAAAAAAAAAAAAAAAAGGTATTAACTGGTGACCTAATCCTTCCTCTCAGAAAAAGAAAGGGGAAAGAAAGCCTCTTGTGATCTCCAAGGAGGAACTTGCCTTGTAAACTAGTCTCCCGTTTGAAACAGAAACAAGAATGTGAATCCTGATACAGAGGCTACCAAAGGCAGGGAACAGCTTAACAGAGTGGAGATTTTCCCTTTCAGTGCAGTGCAGGGTATTACACAGGTCCTGCCTACGTTAGAAAAAAGCAGGCAGCAAAAACTTCACAGGTTATAAGATCCTTTGGCCACGAAGGCATCCAAATGTGGTTATTTTTATACACTAGGCAGGAGCGTAATCTGCATCCAAGTTTATAAACTGCAGGCTTGTAGTTCATTAAAAGGATTCTGTTACTGGCTCCTCTCTCTTAGGCTATTGTATCCAGCCCCTGCAACATGCATTTACAGCCCTTTCAAACCTGCCCCTCTATAAAAACAGGAATGCTGCCCCTGTCCCCTCCTTCTCGTAGTGAATGAGGGCAATCAGCGTTGGATTGACTAAGTATTTGAAGAAGGGACCCGTTTGTACTGGCAAACACTATTTGGAATAAAAGTTTGCACTTCCTCAAGCGTTTAGGAAAAAGAGCATAAAGGCAGGCACACTGCTTGCCACTGCTCTTCTCTTTTCAGGTAAGCCTGAAGGTCTGAGGTACGCCCATAGTAAAATGGAGAACAACACTTCACTCCCCGCCTCCCCCCGCTGCTAGATTTCAACCCCATGCTGCCCCTATTGCTGCACCACGGCAGACAACTGGCCCACCGACTCCAGCCTCCTCTCCAGCTTCAGCCAACTTAATCACTCCTAACAGTCAATTTGCCAGATGAATCTGACTGCCCTTCTTGCCCACAAATACTACAGACCAGACTGCTGCTCCCTCCGTTTTCCACTCTCCAGAAATACTCAGAGGGGTGAGAGTTTTTGCAGTTTCTTTGAAGGTCTTGCTCCACTCTCCGTGGATGTGCTCAGGGCACCATGGTGGTGTCGTTTCTGTCCCAACCTAGGAGAGGATCTGAGTGCTGCTGGCCCCGACGCTCAGACACAACTGTCACAAAAAGCTCCCAGAAATACTCACAGATTTACGTTGTCCTTTTACTCTCCAGAAGCACAGGCAAAAACCTGAACGGCGAGAACATAAGCCAGCAGAATGTCTTTGTGGCAACAGCCAACTCATTTTTTAAATTCCAGGTAATATCTTCAGACTTCTTTTTTTTTTCTTTTTTTTTCCTGGCATCATTCCTCAGCTCCTGCCCAAGGATCTGATACCCATGGCTTCCCAGAGCATGGTGGTGGACGCCATTCTGATAGGAAATCAGAAATTCCTTTCTGAGCCAGCAGATTACATCACGTCTCCGAAATTCAGGCTCAAATACAATCCAGCTACCTGTCCATCTCCAGGCTGTCTGTCTATCAATTAGCATTAGACACTAACTTGATTAGAGCAGTACGCTGAAATTTTATTTAATTCCACCTAAGGAGCATAATTCCCCCCTGTGTGTTCTCTGTAACCCACCAATTTTCCAATGGAATGGGAAACACAGGTTGGGATTTGGAGGCAGTTCCTTCCACTTGTTAACATGTGAGCTTAAAACCGCAGGGAGAACTAAGTCCATGCGACTTGGTGGGAAGAGCCCCTGCCAGTTTAAGAGAAAAAGACTTTCTACAGAATATCCCAAATGTTTTAGGGAAAAAAAAAAAAGAAAGGATACATTTAACTCTGAAACCTAAAGTGTTCTTTGAGGGAAAACTAATACATTTTAGCCTTAAAGGGATCACAGACTGCAATTATATAATTCTTGTCAACTGATGTTAAAGATAGGCTGGAAAGAATGTATGCTGAGGCCCTGCAATAAAATGAGCTCCTTTACTCCTTTCAAATGTTTGCAAGCCTTGGAGGTTATCCAAAGGTCGAATACAGGAAAAGTCTTGGTGAACAGAAAACATAATCATGAGCTTTTTTAATATGGGCTCTTTTTTGTAATAAAATAAAATTATGGTAAGGCAAGGGAGGGAGGGCTCCTGCTCCTCAGATCTAGGGCCAGGAGGCTGAGTTTTAATCAGACGCTGCTGTTCTCCACTCCTCTCTCCTCCCCAACCTGTCACTCCACAAAGAGAGAGGCTAGTGGAGGTGCACCAGGTACTGGGCACCCTGCAGAACTGCAAAGACCCAAGCCTGGCACGGAAACCTTTGCTGTGATACAAGGATGCCCTTCCTCAGAGGAAGCCAGAGAGAGACCTTCATCATCAGCCAGTTGAGTGCAGCAGAGCCCTGACACTCTCCCATCTCATGGTATCAGAAGTCTCTCCCCACAGCCTGCATTTCATGCAGAGAACAGCTCCATATGGTGATGCTGCTCTTAGGAGTGTGCTGCCACTTCTAGGGTGCACCAAAACAAATGCTGTGTCACAGAAACGTCATTGGAAGCTGAAAGTAAGATATGTGGAGCATACCACATCCAGCTGCAGCTACACCAGAATTTAAAGATAGGTCGTCAATGCCTGTATGGATTTTTAGGGCAGAATCCAGGACTGCAGTCTTGACTCTTTCCAAAAGTGCTACAGCTTCACTCATAGCTGTCTGTGCTCAGGAAGCTGCTTTCTGCATCACCTGAAGTACCTGGTGACACTGTCTAGTGAGCCCAGCTGGGGTGCAGCAACAGATCATACACCAGTACCCATACCGTCACCTGCATTTGGCTCAGGAATATTCTATCCAGATATGGACTTGACCCCATCTCCCCAGTCTGCTAAACAAACCTGGAGCAGCAAACCATGAAGTATTTGGAAGGAATTAATGAAGCAGATATCTGCTGAAGGCAACAGGCACTTTCGAGTCGAGATCATCCTCCACAGGAAAACCTGGGAGATAGACACCATGACTGGCTTTGCTCTTCATAATACTTTATCACCACTTACCTCTTATGCTGGCTGCACCATCATCTAACTCTTACTTACTACAATGCAGACTTACCTGTACACCTCACAGGCTGAGAAAGCAACCATACAAAAATCAGAAGCCTGCTTGTATCATCAGTCTACACTGCCTGGGGAATGTCGTTTGTGCTGACAAGACAACCAGTGTCATGAAGGTATTTTTTCCCATTTATTGAATATCCTCTGGACTTCTTCTGTCTTCAACCTGGATAGAGAGACCTTTCCTCGTCACTGCTCCAGATTAATTATTTTTAAAAAAAATATTTTAAAAACTAGGAAAAAAAGATGGAAGAGTAAAAGCAGACAGAGTCAAGAGAGGAAAGCAGAGAGAGTCAAGAGAGGAAAGAGAGAAAATCAGAAAGAAGAAAGAAGAAAAAAGGAAAAAGGAAAAAAGAGGAAAAAATACTACAAAGAGGAAAAAGAAAATATGCGAGAAGATAAAAAGGAGTTAAAAAAGAAAGAAAAAAATCATACTTAATCATTTCCATCTCGGAAAGAAACTTCACAGGTGGAGTAAACTGGATAGACTGGTAGATGCACTTTCTCTGTTAGGATGTGAAACTAAATTGTATTAATTGGACCATCTCTTGGCCTACAGGCATGAAAATGACTTTATAGTTGGAGTAGCTCTTCTTTCACAGAATTTTATGTCAGAATCATGCTTGCCAACAACTATCAGCACACCTTGCTCATCTTTGAGAAAGAGGATGAAGAGCTGTCATTTCACAAGATCAGGAGACAAGTGCCTTTAAATGACCATGGACACTGCTGTGTGTGGAATACAGCATACCTTTATTTTTAATAGTATGGGCAGTCACAGAAGAGATGGAATTGGAAGCTCTATTGTGTTCCAGCAGTGGCCACAGTGTCAAGGTGCTGGCTCCCCATTAAGTATGACCCAGAACATCACTTCTCTTTCATTTCACCTGTCCCTCTTCCACTGAATTATTCTCCTGCTGAGTAGCATTCTTTGGCTTCAGCCACATGCTCCTCCTCTTCTCCTTGAGCTGAAAAATCAAGAGAATAAATACATGAGCACTGGGAAAGTCACTAGAAGATAAGATGCTGATATTAAAAAGTTAAGGCATGTGCCTAAATCCAGATGATCTGTACAAGACACAAATGCACAAAACTCAAACAAGTGTTGAAGAGCCCTTCCTGAGTGAAGCTACTTGTCCAAAGTGCTGAGATAGGTTCAAAGAATATATCCATGTACTCAGGACAACTCTGGGGCCCAGGGAAGAGTGAATAGAATCATAGAATCAGTCAGGGTTGGAAGGGACCACAAGGATTGTCTAGTTCCAACCCCCCTGTGAGGGGCAGGGACACCCTACCCTAGATCAGGTTGGCCAGAGCCTCATCCAGCCTGGCCTTAAACACCTCCAGGGATATACTCCAGCCACCTCCCTGGGCAATCCATTCCAGGGTCTCACCACTCTCATGGTGAATAGCAGCAACCTGACCCTGCACACCCAGCTGAAATCAGAGCCCAGGGAGATGAGATGCAGATTTTGCTGCAAGCAGAAGGTGGTTGTTCAGTGGCGTGGCAGGCAGGCAGCTTTTCAAACGAGCTCCACACATGGGAATAAACCCGTCCAAGGCCCTCACACCCAACAAGCAGCTTCTGGGTGCTGAACACCTCTGAACAATCTGGTGCTTGGAGTGGGCACTGAGCCCTGGCAAACCTGATTCCCAGCCCTGCTGAAAATCTGTCACCACATCATCAATGTTAAAAGACAAGTTCTTCAAATGGGAAAAGGAGCTTTATCGCCCTCCGCAAACTCACCAGAAACACAAGGCACAATTGCTCAAACGTCAAATAAAAACTCTCGGCTGAGTAAACACCACCAGTGGACCTTTTTTGATCCCCAAATATGAATGCTTTGGAACAGGATGAGCATGTGGCCAGCGGGGCTGCAACGGAGAGTGCTTTGCAACCTTAACTACAGCAGGCGTGATAAAATGCCCGCTGTCAGGAGGAAAAAAAAGCTTGTCTGAAAGACAGAGGGAAACCAGATGGGAAAAGAGCACAAACTCTTAGCAGGCATTTCAGGGAGTTATTTTTTGTTGTTGTTTCCCGGTGGTTTTTTTTTTTTTTTTTTTGTTTGTTTGTTTGTTTGGGTGTTTAGTTTTTTAATTGCTTTCAATTCTTGCAGAATAAAGATCTCTCCCCAACAGCTTGAGGCTAAGCAGAAATATGCTCCCAGCCACCTGAGAGGATTCAGAGCATTCAGAGGGAAATGCTGAAAAAGTCAGGTTTAGCTTCAGTGCTGCAGCCTCTCATGTCATCAGGTAGCTGTGACCCTAGCCAAGGGGAACATTCACACAGCCCCCTCACCTCAGTGGGAACCCGAGGCTGCTGGGGTCCCCACCTCAACTATTGCTGATTGCAGCACCTTGGCTACTTCTGATATTGCAATCCTCTCTGCTGCCCGGGCAAATGCTTCGGCAGTTCTTTCTGCTCCTGTATTTTCTGATGCTTCCACCACTATTGCTGGTGCTCCTTCAGAAGTGACCATCTTTCCCCTTGGAGCTGCTTTCTCTGGGCTTTCCATCTCCTCTGTTGCTGCAGCCTTTTCTACTCCTTCAACCACGGCTTGCGATGCTGTTGCATCCTTCTCCGCTCCCCTTGGTGCTGTGACAGCCAGCAGCTCCATGTCCCCTGGGAGGTCAGCAGCAGCCAGTGTGGCAGGAGGCCCCTTCCCAGGGGACAGCAAAGGCCTGTGGAGTTGGAGAGCTGGCCTGGATCCTGTTGGGAGAAACAGAGAGTTGAAGCAGCACGACTGTAAACAAGCACATTTCCTAGCATCACTGTGAGTGGGCTGGAGACAGGTCCCGGCGCCAGCACGGGCTGCTTTTCAACAGCCTGTCTTCTGCAGTGACATGGAGCAAGAGGCTGGAACCCCCAGCATCCACTGGGTAGCACAGCTTTGACTCTCACACCCCAGCCTCACCTTCTCCTTGGGGGCTGGCAGCCACTTTCACAGCCTGAACAGAGGCTGAGCACACAACCGTGTACCAAGATGTCTTCAGTGCCTCACAACACCTGGTTTGGGCAGCATTCAGAGACAGGTGTGCTGAGTAACTGTGGTGGGAAGGAGACCCTGATGCAAGTATGTGAGGATACTGATTGTTCACGGCTGACACATGCACCACAACACACCAGCAGGGAACTGGGGCAGAACTGATGGAATTGTGATGCTGCTGCTGTTCATCATCTGTAATTGAAAAAGTGGGAGGAAAAATAGGGTGGAAAGCTCTGAAAGGATGGGATGGAATGAATAAGAGGTGCTGAGGTAGGAAAAGGGGAAAATGGTAGAGAAAAAAGGGGAGATGAGAAGGTAGAGAGGAAAAACTGGAGAACTGGAAAGCAGTTTGCAGATCATCACTGCTGACAGGAGAGTTGTGTCCAACTATACTTGGACACAAGTTGGGTTGAAAGCTACCTGAAGCACCCCACGGCACACACCTACATCCTTGTGGACACAAGTCAAGTCACTCACTCACGCCACTGAGCAAGCTACTGCATATCTGCTTCATTAAATAGTAACCCTGTAGGTCTGCTGACAAGAACATACTTCTCTCTCCTTTGGTAATTAGCCCTGAAGGCTGGTCATGCTCACTGGCCATGAAACACTGCAACAAGCAGCCTTTTCATGCCACAAGCTTTACCTTTGTCCCTGTCTGTTCCCATCAGCCTGGCAGAGCAGGCACGATGCCTGCCTGACACTGACTCCTCGGCTGTGTTCATGTTCTCCCCCTGCTGAGACTGGTGCAGATGTCTCTCAACAGGGCAGATATGAGCTCACTAGGACACTTGGCTGATGACTGCAGAAACCAGGAACATTCAGCCTTTTCCTTCAGCTTGGGAAAAAACAAGGACAGAACACGAGTGGCAATTTGCTGCCCATCAGCTTGAGAAAGCTGCAATTCAATATGCTGGGAAGAGGAAGGGTCTTACGAGGCTCCAGAGATACAGGAGAGGAAGCATGGGGTTTTGTGTAAGGAGCTGGACAGGAACTGAAGGCTCGGCCCTTCTGCTGAAGGCTGGGCACAGTTTGCTCAGCAAACCTCACCCCAGGGCTGAGCAGCTTTCTCTCAATTGAGCCACTGAGGGCAGAACTTCTCTACCAACAGTTACGACAAAGGTTGTGGCCTCAGTTACTGGTATGGACATAAAAGCAAAAAAAACCCCAAACCTATTTTAACAAACATAAAACACCTCCTGAAGTTCCTGCTGTGTAGGCTGAGTCAAGCTAGAGCTGACATGAAATTAGTGTAAGGGATTAAAATGTTATTAAAAAAACCCAAACAACCCCAACTCTCCTTGTCCAAAACCAAAAGAGGCAGGTGAGCAATGCTTACTCCTTTCAAAGATGTTAGGAGCCTGAAAAGAAGCATGCATAGCCCAAAGCTCTAGCTTTATGATCCCATTTCCCCTCCAAAACATTTTGGAGATAAATTCCAGGGACCTCAGCAAGAAGAAGAGTGCAAAGATCAAAACCAAGTGCACTTCCAGTAATTCTATGCAGCCTACTCCAGCGGTGACACCGTGGACCTAAGAATAAACCTTTGGCTGCGTTCTGACTTGAGATAAGACCTTGAGTAAGTCTCACCTGCCTCTGGCTTGTGGTCCCTCGACTGTAACTCTCTGCAGTGGTGACGACTGAGAATTAGCAAAGGTTGTTCCCTTTGCTATGGTGTCTGAGGTCCAGTCACTGTGAGCATGATTTTCCAAGAAGCTTGCTGCTTGCACAGTTTCTATATATGTACACATTATCATTTCAACCCACATTTGCATGGGGGCCAACTTAAGCTCATAACCTCCAGCTGAACCTCATAACTTGCCTCCAGACCATTAGATTATCACCCCTGCTGTCCCCAGGAAATCAGGCTAGCAGACTTTTGGATCAGACTTCGGATTCGACTGCACCGCATTGTCAAAGTCCACCACCTCCCTTCCTGGATCCCTGCAATGCCAGTCACAGACTCACAGAATTAACCAGGTTGGAAAAGACCTTTGAGATCATCAAGTCCTACACACAAGAGCATTCCCAACCTGAGCTGCTTTTTCTGAGTACCTTGCTCAAGACGATTCAGGTGCCTCCCATCCCTGGTACAAGCCCTGCTTCCTCCAGCTGAGGTCTGTTTTCTGCTTGGCAGCAGTCGTGGGTTCGGGGAAGTGGTCTGCAAAGCTCCTTGTTAAAATCTCTTCCCACCACTTGGCAGTCGTGTAGCTTGCCCCCAGCCCATTTGTTTATGTCTGACTAATGTTCATTGCTTCAAAATGAGTTGGAAGCTAATGCTGTGTCTCCCAATTAAATGTTTGATGGAATGACATCAAAACCCAAATAGACAGAAAAATTATTTCCCTTTGATAGGCTGACCACACTGCACAAAACTCACTATTATAAGACTCCAATTGCTTAGCGTTTTGCCAGACTTTAATCTTTCAAATTAAAGCTTTCCATGCTGGTTGTCTGCCCCAGCTGGAATTTGGGGGTGAAAATTTCAGCTAATGCTGTTCACATCCACCACAGGAAAACTTTTTACCCAAGCTAAAGGCAAAAAATTGACTGATATCTCTTGCACATGTTCAGTTGGACAGCCTCAGTGCTGCAGTTTGGAGCTCTGCTTTTAAAATTTGGCAGGAAGGTCAAATGGTGCAAAGGACTAATTTTTTTTTTTTTTTTTTTTTTTTAGGGGGAGACTAAGACACCTTTGGCCAAGCCATGAGCCCCTGAAAAATGAGTCTGGAGTTGCTCTGTGACAGTTTGCAACAGTTTGGCAAGGAAAATGTATTTCAGAGTCCTGACTTTACAGGTCGAATATTCTTTCTGTGCAGTTTTGGGTTTCTTTAATGTAATCAGTAAAAATAGCCAGTGACCTTTAGTGGCATCCAAACAGGCTCCTGGTTTCCTTCCATGGTTTGAAGCCTTAAACAATAGCCCCAAAGAAATGACTCAATACTGCACACACACATGCTTGATGCCTGGGAAAGTGCTGGTTGCTGGTCAGCAAGAGCAAGAGGGAGTTTCACACAGTTCCCAGGTGTGGTGAGTTCAGGCAGTTTGGAGGATTGAAGCATGAAAGTCCTGAGATGAAAAAAGTAAGTGTCCCCCTAGCCACTGCTCTACACACCAGGCAGTGCAAGGATGCCTACAAGGTTTGGGTTGAAGACAACACCAGGAAAAAAGTGTTCCCAGGGGACTTGGCAGTTACTCTCACTAAGCTCACATTGTAATGCCTTCCATGCAGCAAGACTCCCCAACTCCTTAGCACTGGCTGCCAAAATCTTTCAGTGTGGTGGACTGAATGATTTGTGTTCCTGAACAAGCATATTCCTATAGGTAGGAGCATTAAGCCACTCTTGTTCTTAAAGGAAGAGGAAAATGTCACAATCCTATTAGGCAAAGTTCACCTGACAGCAGCTTTTAATACATGCCTGTAACCTCAGCCAGAAAGAAACCTTCAACAGCTCAGCTGCTGGAACTGCTGCCTTTAGACCACAAGCAAGGTGTTTGAAACCTGAGAGAGGAAATACACAGGTTTCTGCAAAATCAGGGTTCTGGAAGTGGAGTCAACCTCTTGAGTCACAGTCACAACGCAACAGCCACCAGTGTTGAAGGCAAGCAGAGTCTGTAAGCGAGTTCTGTTGTTGCTCTGAAACCTGTCTCCCAAGAACTTCTTTTCTATACACCTGCCAAAGGTGCTATTTACCCAACACAGCCATAGCACTTGGGTCATTAAACAATACTGATGGCAATGCCCAGAGAACTCCAAGCACCTATTGTAGTATCATTGAATTCTTCCTTTGATCACCATGGTCAGAAATATCTGATTTTTATCACTCTTTAATAGCTCCCAATCAACTTTAAGAAGTTACCACAATGCTCATGGTAGAACCTTTGTCAGGCCAGGGTAATCATTGACAAAACCTGAGCAGCAGATCTCACCCGGTCAGCATTGTCAGTCATATATGGCCCTCTCCATGAACTCACTGTCTCAAGAACAGGGTTTCAGCTTCCATGTTGAAGATGACTGTCTGTGCCAGAGCAGAAAAGGCTATACATGTAAAAGCCATTTTCTGAGTTTCCTGCAAAAGCCTGCAGAGAATACAAGGTAAGAGAATTTGAAGCACATTTGAGTCATTTCTGGAGGACATATAAACATAAAATAGGAACTTTTATATTCATATGCTGGTACTAGATCATTCAAGAGGAACAAATCTTTCTTACACCTAAGAGACAGGTTCTTCCTTGCAAGTGCCCCAGATGATGCTTACAAACAATCTAGCAATATTTTGTAGTTGTTGTTATGAGCTAAAGATTCCTCTACTTACATCTCCTCCCCTGCTGAGATGGTCTAATTGACACGTAGCAAACTAAACCCTAAGCAGATGCTTATTCGACGTGGGCCTAACACAGAAAGCTTCTGTTTCAAATTTGAAGGGCTCAAATGCCTCAAAGTTTGCCTAAGCTCTCTGGCCATACAGATTTGTCTAATAAAAGACATTATCTGTACCTGTAAGACTTGTCCAGCATCAGTCAGAGAGCCCTATCTTTCCTGAATCCAAAATCTGTCAGTGAAAATGAAATGAAACCTCAGTGCTCTGAAGAATGCTTCTGGAAAAGTAATGGTCAAAAGAAAGCAACCTGAAATTCAGTTAATAAAAGCCAAGGAAACATAGAGGTTAACATTCTTTCACAAATGTCTGTGTTCTCTATGCTTATAGAGAAAACAGAACTCATTAAAAAACCACTCAACAACTAAAAACATTGGAAGTGAGCTTTAAGACCAAGACCAGAAGGAAAACTCCTCCAGGTGAGGGAGACACACATCAACACCCATGACAGCTTGTTTCAGAGAAAACAAAAAGATCCTTGGGTTTGGATGCATTGGATGATTATAACTCAGTTGTAACATATTTAATGAATCACAACGAGCAGCTGACAGGTCACTTCAGCAAAGAAAAGATCAAATTTGCAACGGCTATTTGAAGAGGGAGCATTTTTAGGTAATCATAAGTTACATAATTACATGATTAATGCCCTAGTTTGTAGGTTTCAGAACCTAGTAATAATACATATAATAACCCCTCTAATCCAACTCTTTAATGTGTAGTTATAACCCCCATCCAGATAAGAACTTCCCTGTTACCGAATTGGTGATCTACACTCTGGGTATTTTTGGATTGGCACTAAAGCAGGAGGCTTTATTTAGGGGGAACACAGTGGGTTTGAGGGGCCAACTTGGGTACCTTTCTAAAGGGTTAAACAACACCTGGGATTTACAAGACCTGCACGTTCCTGAGGACCTGGGGGGAAAGGGGAAAATAACACAATTTGCATGGCAGATTGACTACATCACTTTACCTGGTTCCCATTCTGGCAAGCAGTATGTGCTGATGATGGTAGAGGCAAGCACCGGATGGCTGAAAACCTACCCAGTTCCACATGCTACTGCACCTAACACCATCCTTGGTTTGGAGAGACAAAGCATGTGGAACCCCAGAAAGAATTGAATAAGACAGTGGCACTCATTTCAAGAACAATCTGGTGAAAAACTGGGCCAAAGAGCAGGGTACTGAGTGGATCTACCTCATACCCTACTATGCACCAGCTTCAGGAAAGAGTGAACGCTATAACGTTTTGCTAAAGCCCCCCCTAAAAGCCATGGGGGGGTGGAACTTTCAAAAACTGGGACAAACATTTAGCACAAGCAACCTGGTTGGTAAACAGTAGGGTAGTTCAAAACAGAGCAGGACCTGCCCAATGAGATTTGGTACAACCAGTGGATGGTGATGGAGTTCTTGCTGTACGTGAAAGGAATATCTTAGGGAAAACTATTTGGGTATTTTCTCCTTCGGGCGAGGGGTAGTTTCTGATGAAGGTCTTGGTCATACATACTGGGTAATGCAGGAGAATGGTGAAATCCAGTGTATTCCACAGAGAAATCTAACCTTAGCTGAGAGAGTTTAAATTCAGAGTGTTAGGAGTTTTTCTGTTCTAGGTTTTGCCTGGTGTCCAACACAAGAGAACCTACAGTACATGAGCATGAAAGGTGCTATGAGTGAAGTCCTTTCTCAGCCTGTAGTCTAATTTCTCATTCAAATCCTCCAAGTAGTTCAAACCAGCACACTTCCAAATGAAGCACTTAGAGCAGGCAGGTTAGGATAGGCAACTTATGAAACATTAAGTTAAAACCAGAGTGAATTCACTTCAGCTAAGGCAGCAGCTGTGTATTCTGGTGGAAGTGCTGGTTCTCTACCTCTCACACCTGCATGCATTCATGCCCCCCAGTACAGAGCACAAGCTGCCAGTCCAGTCACTTTGTCTTGCACAGTTTATGAAATCAGGAGGACTTTCATTCTCGGGTGCACTCTGGGAATTTTGCAGCCTTACAATGCTCAGGTCAGCCACGCAACCAGATGATGAAGCTAAATTCGCTTAAAAGAAAATCTTTATTTAATACTTAAACAAAAAACACTGAGCTCTGAAACATTAAAATGTTATTTAATGACCGTTACAGCAGTATGAGAGCCAGATGCAAGCTGCTCTGTGCTGTTCAAGCTCTGCTTCCCAGGAGTGATGCTCTGCATGACATAAACTCTCTCCAGAAACAAGTCTGATGCACGGAGTAGCTCCATGACATTTGTTTGGTTACTTGAGGTCGAGTCCTCAAGCCAACATATGGCCAGAGAGAACACGCTCTGGGTGGGACAGAGGGACTGAAATTCCCCTTCATTAACTCCTTAATAAAAAGCAGCCTTATGTTACATTAGCTACTAAATTGCATCAGCTACTCATTCCGTCAAGCTGCAGTGACTCTCAGAGCTGCTTTTGAGCTCTGTCTCTTCCCATCAGCACCACTGAGCATCTAACTAAGTGGCAAATGGGAAAAGTTCTTGGACTATACAAATGCTGAATGGCAGCAAAGCCCATACAGAGTATGCACAAAATAGGAACAACTGAACCTTTTCCAGAAAGCAGCTCTCTTGGGGTTAGACAGCAACATCTGCTTACTAGTTAGCCAAGAATTTAGGACTAATAAAAAATGAACCCCCATTCTTTCAGGAAAACCTTTATGAATCAGTAACACATGGATGTACCCAAGCTCCTCATTCGGTGAGCTCTAACTACTGAAAAATCCATGGAAGCAAGTACCCAGACCATGCTCAGAAGGACACCTGAAAAGCTTTCCTTTAATCACCACAATGCAGCAGAGAAGCAGGAGTAGGAAAAATGCAAGCAAATCCCTACTGGATTCTTAAAGGAAGCTCTAATCTGATCCTACTGTCTACTGAGAAATAGTGTTTTTTGGAGGAAAAGGATCTGCATCCCATCATGGAAGTTTCCTCCAGCATCTGAGCTGAGCCAAGTGCAAATGAAACCTTGAACCTATGCCCAGCATGATCATCAGGAATTGAAACTTTTGAATTAGGACAGCATAAAAGATGCCAATAAAAATTTTTTCACTGGAAGCCCTGTACTGATGCATAAATCCTGGCCCACTTCCCTTCCAGCCCAGTTAAAACCTGGGCTATGCCAAATCCCCGAGAAGATCCCACTCCTATTTCTGACAGAAGCCAGGGAACAGTTGAAATTACAAAAGACAGTTCTCATGAGAATCTCAGATCAAAGAAGCCCACCTCCATTTGCACAAAGCTTTGGATAAACATGCAAAAACAGTTTAAAGTTCGCTGGAGGACTGACCCTTTTCTGCAGCCACCCTCAGACAAATTCTGTGTTTGCCATTTGTCTCTATGGGTGGTAAGGTCTTCAGGGCAGGCACCAGGACTTCCTATGCATTAGTAAAACACCAGCACCAGCAGCCTCTGGTTCTAAATGGAGCCTTGTATGTCCTGCCAGAGCATAAATAAAATTTGTAACCCCTTCAGCCCTAACACAACTTGGAGATGACCCTCCCCTCATCTAGCCGTGTCGCTCTGGGTCCCCGAGGTTTAACACGTGAAAGTAAACCACACATGGTTTAAACCAGCAGGGCATAACACACAGGGCAAAGTTGAAAGATTTGTAACAAACCTCATCTACCTGTCACTCATTCCTCCTTTCCCTCAGCCACTAGATGTTCTCCATTCAACAACCTGCTACCTTCCACGAGATTTCAGACTGGAAGCACTCCCAGAGACAGGATTGCAGCAGGGGAAGGTCATAGGAGAAATAAACTTCTGCCTTGGCATCCTGTGTCTGGTAAAAGATATAAAAAGAACTGAAAATCCTGTGATGACAAGCTAGGTTCAAGCACCCTCACTATGAGCTAAAAATCTCACTCTCCCTTGTATTAAAGCAAGCAGCTCCACAAAGACTCAAACCATAGATTATCTTCTGGGTTATTGTGATGTGACTATGAAGCTTTCTAGTCAGGCTGCCAGGGTGGGGAGTGGGGGGAAAAGCTTTCTGAATCAGGCCCTTATCATTTATACCACATTACAATCCAAAATGAAAAATTACTTGCTCCAGATTTGATAGAATAAAGCATCTTGAGATGCCACAGAAGTTCCCAGTTTTCAATAAAGACATTAAACCTAAGCTTAAAAAAAAAAAAAGGGAATAATTACATCGCTTTTTGCTTTGAGTTCTAATGTTAAAAGTGTCAATTTATAAAACTAGGTGAACATCCACAATTCCTAAGCAGACTGCAGCTAATTAGACCCCTTTTGATCTTTTATTTTGCCTAGAAGCTTATTTAACAACTTTACACAAAACTCGAGGTTTTGACACACTAGTGGACTGGGGGAGGGGGGCAAAAAAGAAGTGTTCTCTGCTGCTTGCTAAGGTAGGAGGCTTGTCACTTCCCCAAGCACACAGGCTGTCACAGCAAGCCTGGCAAACTCTTTCCAGTGATGCTTCTTATTTGAGCTGTCTGGATGGAGACATGATAGAGAATAAAATATTAAAGACTAAATCAAAGCACAAATAGAGTTGTTACTGATGCTCCAGCTTAACACACGCAGTTTGTGTGCATGAATTAGTGTTTTAGATGAAGGATGACAACACAGCAGACTAAACATGGTGTCTCCAGAGCAATGAGAAGGGCTGCCTTTAACTGCTGCTGCAAACAAACTGGGATCTGGCTTTGCAGCATTCTTCACCACGACGGTGTGATGCAGAGAGAAGAGGGCACTGCTGTTTCCTACCTGGGAAGCATCTGTTGGTATTGCAGAGGGTTGTTCAACAGGGTTTGGTCAGAGTGGGGCAGGAAGAAGTGGCCACAGTGGCAGAGGTATGCTGCACCAAAACAGATCTTTGAGTGAGTTGTCTCCATCTTGGGGCAGTGGAAGGGTTTAGACAATTTCTCCAAGTCTCTTCCAGTCTTGCTTCCCATGAAGAACTCAAATTCAAATAACTCTGGGGGCAGATAACACAGAAGCTACCAGGTCTCTGGCAGTGGTTATTTTTGCAGCCACATCATTCCATCTCTCTCCTTTCTGTAACAGGAAAGACAGACTTCCATGTCTCCCAGGAAATCATCACAGCAATGAAGTTAGGATTGTTTAAGGGCAAAAATCTCCTTGTCCTGTCCTGAAAGGAAACAGCTTTATTAGACCTAAAGGGGACAGGTTTTAGGCTCATGCACACAAGCCTAGAGGACCAGAGAGACAGACCAATTTGAGAATGACTAACCACAGCCTGGGAAAACATTGATTTGTTCCTGTCCTATATGATTGCTTCTTCCCTTGTAATAAAGAGGATTTAATGAACTTTTACCAACTGCTGTGCAGCAGAAGAGAGGAAAGTGTTGTACACAGTCTGAAAGGGAACACCTTTAGCAGCATTTGGACTTCCTGCAACTGTGGATGAGGAGGGACAGCAGGCTAGAAACCTGAAATCCTGTGTGAAATGGCTTTTAGATGGTTTGGCAAAGGAGGCAGCACTGTTAGATGAGGGGGTGTGGCCCATTATGCTGAATAACATCTTGAGACAAGAATAACTACTCGAAGGTCAGATGTGCAGCGCTAGATGGTTGTTTGGTGTGTGTGAGACATTGGCTTGCCCATGAAGAATGGAGAAGACCTATATCCTTCTCCTGAGAAGCAGCTGGGAGACTGACACACACTAGTTTCTAAAGCCCTTTGAGCTCCTGGGACAAAGCTGTTTAGAGACAGCAGTGATGCTGTGCAGGATTTGAGAAACAGCCAACAGCAAACAGAAGCAGCCAAGAGGCAAGACAGCCTCCCTCCCCTTCCTTCCTCCAGAGCAAAAGAGCTGGTACTAACATCATCCCCCCACACAACTGCAAGAGGAGACTACTCCCACTGTGGATAATCCTGAGCCTGCCTGGGCATCCCCATGGGTGTCTTTGCAATCTCTGGCAGAGGACGACAGTTTCACAGCATCCACATCCATTGCAGCATCCCTCCCACTCCCCTGGGGTGAGGGACAGCCCTGAAAGCAGGAAGCCAGGCTAGGAAAAGAAGGAAAAGTGACAGAGTGGGGAGACAGAAGGAACATGCAGTAACATACTCCTGTCTGCAAGCAGTTCCTGTCAAACACTGAGATGGATAGATCTGAAATGAACATTTACTGGATTTACTGATTCATCTGTGTTAATCTCTCAGTGACAAACCTGGTGCTTGGTTTAAACCTCAGTTTGATATTAGTAATAGCCCTCCAGTCCTGCACTATCATCACTTACCTTCAACTGTCTTCAGTCTTGAGGTGGCAAAGTGAGTTTATATGATAACTGACTTTATCTAGAGATTCCTTGTTCAAGCAGGAATAGACAGGCTGATGGCAGCTCTCAATCCCCCCTGAGCTGCTACAGCTGCTCCACATCCATCCTATGAACCACAAACCCACCCCAGAGGACCCCAACCACAGACCTGGGCTGTGCTCCAACTCCCCCACCCCAGATTCAACCACTAAGAAAGCTCAAACCATTGTCCTCATTTTCTTGAAAGATTAATCTTCCTCACCCAGATCAGAGGCCATCCTGGCTTGCAGCTTCAATTCCTTTTCTCCTTGCTTTCCTCCAGGCGCATCAGTTGAATGGAGCTGAAACAGAGGAAGGGAGGGAGGGAGGACGTGATCACAGGCAGTGCCTACACAACAGCAGCAGAGCTACCTCACCCCTTGTGCTGTGCATCACAGCCTTAACGATCTGGGAAAAAAAAAAAAGAAAAAAAAAAAAAAGCATTTGCAAGGCTAAAAGCTTGATGGAACAACAAAAATCAATACTCTGCTCAAGAAAATCCCCTGATGCTGGAGACTTTAAAGCACCATTCAGGTAGGAAGCACAGGAGCATCCCCCCTGCTAAATGGCAGCCCCACAGACCATTAGAGAGGGGAGGACACTTTAATTTATTCTCTTTGTCATTCTATTATAGATCTTCCCTTTTCATAGGGTGTTTGCACCTTTATACTGCCATTTGGGTTCGTAAATAGAAGGAATCCTAAAAGCTAGGATCAATATGTCCCACACTGCCTTTCAGATGGGAGGCAGAGAAAGCATAGCAAAAAGGACAAGGCCAAATGCACTGCTGGCATGATCAGCAAGTTTCTTGACACTGCAGCTTTACCATTTAAAATACAAGTCCAAGTATGGACTTAGATATTAAAAAAAAAAAAATAGATTAAAAAAACCAAATAAACCCAAAAGACCAGTCCCCTTGCATTCCCACAGCAGCTCTTCACAAATTAATTCAAGCCTGTTCCAAATGTCAGCAATTTATCACGTCTCATTACTAATAATAGTGGTATACAGTACTGTTCACATGCAGAAACCAAGCAGGGAGGTCAACCCACCCAAGATGACAAGCCAGAGAGAGAAGCCAACTCACCTGCATGCTGACAATGCAGGTACAAAAGCAGCTCTGTGAACCCATGGGAATGTTGATTCCTGGTTTCAGAAGAAACCTTCTAATGCTGTGAATCTGGTCTGTGTCTCTTTAAGGGAGGATTATTTCCAAAATTTTCTTGTTTGTTTTTTTATGCCAGACTCCTGCCCTCTGAGCAAAGGTGGAGCATAGGAAGGCATTTCCCTGCCTTGGCCACAGTGGGCTTGAAAATCTTCCTGAAGGAAGCAAGCTTAATAAACAACAGCAAACAATCCAACAAGCCTCCTCCTTGGATCCAAATAAACATGGAGCAGAAGGAAGTGGACAAAAAAAAAAAAAACCAACCAAACAACCCCACACAGCTTCACTGCCACCCCAAAAAGTACTAGGGAGAAGATTTTGAAAAAGCAGCCTGTCAGTGGTTTGTCTCTTCTTGATAGTTCGATGAAATTTGAAAGAATTGGGATGGTTTGGGGAAATTACAGGATGAAAATTGGTCTGTTCATGCAAGGCTCAAGCTCTTTAAGCATCAGACAAGAGCTAGCTACAGACAATTTATAGACACTGGAATGATGTTCAGGTATAGAAGATGATTTCCAAAACTGCAGGGACCAGTGACAAGTTATGAAGTGCATACATCACCCTCGGGTGCTCTGAGGTGTCTCTCTACCCCAGAGGCATTCATGCATCCACAGAGGAATACGTGCAGCAGGCATAGAAACTCACCTGTAATTTGTTGTTTTCTGATCTAGAGATTTCTCAGTTTTACATTGCCCTAAGAGGCACAAATACTCTCTGCCTCCATTACTTATACTTGCCAGACTCACATAGCTTTATTCTGCAAGGGGGAAAAAAAAAAAATAAAATCCCTAAATATTCCACTTGTTTTAAATAAAAGCCCTAAGCAAATGAAAAACAAACCCTCTCCTGCCACCTACTCAACAAGCACAAGCAACCCTACCAAAACACACTGCTGCTAGAGCTCCACAGCAGCACTTGCTGAACACCAAACAAAAGCTTGTGTAAATCACCAGGCCGGTTGGTAAAGCCAGGTCTAATATATCAAAATATTTCAGCTTCACCCAAACACTCTTAAATTAGTCAGCACTAACAAGTTAAGTAACACATCTAAGATCATAGGGGAATGCTGCCTGAACTGAAAGAATAACCAACAACTCATCCCTGTCTCCTTCCCCTGAAGAACAAGGCTCCACTTCTTCCACTCCAGTCCATTTCACCTTGGCTTTTATCCACTGCTTATTCCTCTTTCCTAGAATCCAAGTAAATTTACATGGCACTAAATGAGCTTCTACAAAGCAAACAGAGGAGGAAAGGCATCTCATGCCCTTAGTCACTAAACAGGCTCAGGCGGGTGAGGACATTGTGCTGCCACGTGTCACCTGAAGCCACACATGACTCTCCAGCCGGCACTCTGTGGGCAGCATCCCCTGCTTCCCAGGAAAGCCTCATTCTGCAGCTCACTTGCTCCCCTTGATACTTCAGAGAGCAGCACTGGAGCTGGAGCCTTCAGTTCTGGCATGCTGCACTGTCTCCTGGGTTTGATCCAGTCCCTCAAGCCTTCCACCCATTCTTTGGAGCTGAGATGCATCCAGGAGCATCAGGACATGTTTACAAAGCGATGGCTGAGAGTTTGTCCAGAAAGCTCCATGAGCACAAGTGCTCTTGTTTTTACAAGAGAAACGTCTACGAGGCTGCGTTTAGCGAAAGGGCGAAGGAACATCTGTCTGCACACACCACAACACTTTGCAACACAGGCACAAGCTGCAGCTGCAAAGCCCCTCTGACTCGGCTGGTGCTGTCTGCTAACTGCTGGCATAAATATAGTAACAGCATTGCACATATGGCAGGCTGTTTAATTTTAGAAATTAGAACTATCAAGTGATTGAGTTAGTCATCCTTCCTCAATTTGGGACCAATACAACACTACCAGAGGCAGTGGTCATAACCACTGTGGTTTGCAAGAGAACAAGAGAGTGCACGTGCATGCTCCCCTGGCAGCAAGGAACACCAGAACCCCATCCTGCTCTGCCCAGCCAGGTCAGTCAAAAGGGGGGAAAAAAAACCACCTGAAAACAGCATTCAAATGAAAGGTGAATGCCTGCAGCTCTGTGTGCCTGCACAGCCTGCAACAAACTCTGCACGTGGTGTAGCAAAACACTGCCCTGAACAAGGGCTTTCTAGAAGTGAGGTGAAAATAATGTTGTGCCAATTGGCTAATAGAAGTGAAGTATGTTCAAATCACAGTCAGGGATTTGAATTTCCCAAGGGAAACTAACAAAGAGAGAAATGGGAGTCCAGGACAGCCAGCAGAGCTGCCACAGTGCAAACATGCTCGGCTCAGGAGCAAGAGCGAGCCATGTGCTTGGGCACCACATAGATCCTTTCCACCAGTTAAGTGAGAGTCCTACCGTGCTCTGCAGTCCAGCCTGAGCCCCAGCCTCATGCACCTTCCCCTGCACAGAAGTCTGGATGCACCACAGAAGCAGCAGTTTCCTTTGCAGAGCCCCATGGCTTATTCTCAAACACAGCAGCAGTCTCACCAGGAGGATGCAGCCCTGCAAAACCCATCGGTATCTTTCCCTTCCAGTGAAAAACAACAATTGAAGAAAGCAAACAAGTCATGGAGGGATTTTCTGTTTCTCTAGACAAACACACGAAGAGCAGTTCAAAAGAGGCTAATTAAATTCCAAAATCCCTGTGCAAATACATTAATAATGATTTTGAAATGAGCGGTTAACCAAGAAAGTTTTCAAGGTGGGAAGTGTTTGATATAGAAGAGTGAGAAAGAGCTGCTCAGCCTACGTTAAAGACAATCTCTCCGGCTGGCAAATGTTTTTGAAAGAGTGGGCAACAGCAAATGCTCCTAGGCCTAGGAACTGCAGTGTCCCCAGGCTGAAGGAGGACAGAGAAGGCAATCTCCTTTCTTCCCAATCACTGAGAAGCCAAGCACACACTAAACAACACAGCCATGAACCTGAACCATCACTGTGTAGCCTCACTGAAGAGCTCTTCTTCTCTATTTCCAGGGTGGGAGAAAAGCAGAATACATATTTTCTCTCCTGTTGTCACTACAGGAAATCTCCAAACACCAGATAAACATTTTCCTTCTTCCCGTACAACCCTAGTCAAATAAAATAAAACAAAATAAAACAAAGCAAAAATCCCAAACAAACAGACAAAACCCCAAACCCAAAATAAAATCAAATCTCAGTTGCCTGTAACAGCTGTATAACTGTTACTTGTGGGGAAGAGGTTGTCCCACAGTCACAAAGACCCTTTGCCACATTTTTCTTGTTTCTGCAGCTTGCACCAATAACTGCACTGATGCTATTCTAATAGCAACCAGAGCTTGCTCTCCTTGTGCACAAAGCATGAAATGATAAGAAATGGATGATTTCTTATAATTGCTGGTATAGCAAGGTGGAAAAAGCTGACCTTATTACATATGGTCTCCACTCCCACAGTTTGTGGAACCACTCAGTTTGAAATGCCATCATTGTGACAAGCGAGAAAGGCAAGAATACCTTTCTCCATTTAAAGAGGGCAAGCCAAGACCCATAGAAAAGTGATGTGCCCTAGTGAGGTCCTTGGCAGAACAAGAAACTAAATGTGCTGGATGAGGTCCTGACATCCAGGACACCCTGTCTTAATTAAATCTCCAACCATGGTCACAAGGGAGGTGCCCCTGCCTATGGTGAGGAGTTGGAATTGGATGATCTTTGAGGCCTCTTCCAACCTAAACCATTCTATGATTCTAAGACTATCCCATTCCTATTCTTCCCCTCCCTGTTCTTTGCACATCCTTGCTCAGTTGAACACAATTACATTTTTTTTTCAGGCAAGATCTCATGAGATACTGATCCATATGCTTGTTAAAATTGAGGTCCACTATACTTCTTTATTGTCCTATAAAATAAAAGATTTTCTGATGAGATGCATTCACCATGCCACCACTACTGCTGAAGGCATTCAGCTGCCATCAGCTCCCAGAAACATGTTTGTTTAGTTCATAAATCCTCTTTTCAATCTTTTGCAGAACACAGAAATTACCTATGCAGAACAATAAATTCCAGGATCATTCTTCCTCTGGATTTGACAAACAGAACTGCAGTTATTCCTCCAGCACTGAAATATCTCTTTTAAAGAGAAGTCAGCAGCCTGATAAGCTCAGATAAGCCATTTCATTTCCAGAAGGAGCCTTGTCTGTATAGACACACAAGTTACAGTGCACTGGGAGCTCTGCTGTTCTCCCTGGCTGCTCCCCGTTGGGAAGCAGAGGTTTTGGGTGTGTACCTGGCAGTCCTTGCTCTCTGCCTCACAAAGTTGTCTCATGCAAAATTCAAGAATCACTTCCACAAGCCATAGCAAACTGTATTTGTTACTTACCTCATCAGCAATCCAAGGATGCTAGTTTGCAGGTTCAACAAGTAGAAGAGGCCCAATGATTGCTTTAGCACTGCATTAATTGTAGGGAACTAAGAGAGAAAGTGGAAAATAAAGAGACAATTAAAAAAAAAAGACCAAGAATTGTGAGGAACAGATTTAGGAGGGGAAACAGAGTGGGAAAGCTTTGCAGTTTTAACTCACATTTAAATGCCCCAAGAAAGGTGAATCACTTACGGGTAAATCCAATTAGCAGAACCAGAAGAGAAGGAAGGAAGTTAACTGCAAAATTCAACTAGACCACCAGGAAAAGCCTCCAAGCATTTCAGTTTGTTATGCAGTGGTGAATCCTGCCTAGGAAAAGGATAGAATTTACATGAAAAAGCAGCCCAGATAAAACAAATCAGGTGTGTTTACCACAGGTGAACTCACATAAGTTACCTTTAATGTAGCTAAAACCTGCACACTAACAGCAGCAAAGACATAGAATGTGTCAGTGTGAGTTGCTTAGCTGCATCTCCATGACTTCAGGCAGAAGCAGCCCTTGCTCATACACACATTTCTGTGTAACAAAATGCATGAGAGAGTTGAGAAGTCTGGAGAAGGCAGAACTCCAGCATGACAAAATTTATCTCCTTGTAACCATCCATTTCACTTCCCAGCTTGCCCCAGTGCTGAGGCAGCAGAGCACATGAATGGATGCTCCCCATGGCATGCAGGACAGCCATTCCCACCCAGATCCCTTGTGTTCCCCTGGATAGATCCCATGTCCCATAGATAGATCAGCCTTTTAGCCTCATCTCTGCAGCATATGTGTCCTGCTAACATGCTGATCATTCAACCAGGACATAGGCTTGCACCCTATGGGTCTGTGCTAGAGCCCTTTGCAGGGCACACACATGCCCCTTACCCTACCTGCACAGGGATACTCCACAGACAGCAGCCTTTGCTGATGACCACAGCAAGCTGGTCACAGCCAGTGATGTGGGGCAGGCAGCAAAACTTCCACTGCAACTGACAGTGCTGAGCTCATGAGGAGCAATGGTGTCCTGTTTTGAGGCTAATTGGAATATTTTAATGAGAAAAAAAAAAGATTATAGGCTGTGAAAAGAAAACAATGGTGATGTCTACTTCACTCACAGGTTTACTGAGATGTACTAAAGCAAGGACACAAACATAGATAAGTCAGTTGGTCGCTCTCTGGGTCTGTCTGCAGAGTCTGATCTCTCTCTCCTTGCCTTCTAGCTGGATCTGTGTAACCCAACGAATCAATTCTGCTTCTAATCCCCCTTGCTGATCTCTCTGATTTACCTTGCACATAAGGTAGATTCTGGGATAAGATTAAAAGGTGGGGAGGAAGTGGAAGGGTGGTTGGGAACCCCTCTTGGAGACTCTGATTTCTGGGAGGGGTGTTGTGTTTCTGTATTACCTTTTTTAATGTATACAGCTGTAAATAGTTAACATATCGTAAATACCTGCTTGGATATTGTGCTAAGCTGTGAATATAAAGCTTCATTCCTTAACTTCCAGTCCAGTCTGGGTGAATTCAAATGTGTGTGGGGGTAGGTAACTCCCAAACTGTGACAAATGGCCACAGACTGAAGGTCCTTACTGCACAGATTTTATGGTCTTCTTCAAATCAGTGAGTACAGATATGCCAGGCTAATCCTGATTAGTAACAAACAGCTTCAACAGTGATGATATTGATAATAACCACTTAAAGTTTTTTATGTCAGATGAATCTCATTTCATTCCCACAGCTGTGTCTGATACTTTAGCTGCTTCCCCATCCTTTTTCTCTCTAGTCCACCCTTCCCCAGAATGGCACAATTAAGGAAAAAAAAAAAAAATCTAGGAAGTATTCTCAGTGTTGCAGACTCCAGCCACCACAAATTGTCTCTTCATCTGAGGACTGCATTCCTGTTGGCTACCCATTTCCCTAGCCAAGCTTGGAAGAGCGAAGACACCTTTCAAATTGTCCTTGTTAGCACAGGTTTCCCACATTGTCTGGGATATGACAGGGTAAAAGTAAACAAAAACAAAACCCCCAAACCAACCAAACGAAGCCACCACCACCAAAAACCAACCAACACCACTCAACACCAACACAAACAAATAAACAAAACTCCACAAATAAGCAACAACATCAACAAAACAAAAACAAAAAAATCCCACCCAAAACCCAACAAAGAAAAAAAAAAAGAAACAAAACAAAACAAAACAAAAAACAAACAAACAAAGAAACCAACCAACAACCCCAAAAAGCTTCAAGATTGGGTTGCCTGGAGAAAGGCAGTCCATAAACATTTCAGACACCTGCACTGCACAGGTGTTTGAACACCTTTATGGCTGCTCTTAGAAACAACCACTTCTGGCTGAGTGCCACTACACAAGTGGTGAGATGACAGCCAGCCAGGGTGATCTAGCAGCATGGAGAGCACACAAGTACTCAGACAAACATAGTGGGATAGCAGTGGTAAGAGCTGGCATGTGCAGAGCATCGCTTATCCGGCACAGAGACACCTCCCTGGCTGTGCTAAAGTGCACTGTGCTTTAGCTTCTGTCATATGCAACAGAGCAATGTCAAATGTCAAGAAACGTTTCATACACCTGCAACATGCTGTAATGCGAAAGAACACAGAGGTTACCTGTACCAGCCACTGAGCATAAAATTAAGTACCTGCTTTAACCAGCTGTCCCTTTTGTCAGCAGAGGTACAACATCAGAGCTCAGATACTTGAAGGTCAGCCAAGTTGGTCAGTGGGGCACAGCAGGACATCCTGGCTCACGTTCCCCTGTTCAGGAGGGTGCTCTCTGACAGTCAACATCAGGGGCAACCAGGACCAAGAGTTTTCTTCTCGTTCACCTCTGAGTCAGTACCTGAACAAGAGGCTTACATCACACCTTCTCCCCATGGAAATGGTGGAACACATCCACTTCCCTGTGCTTGGGGGTGTGCTGCAGTTGGTGCCCATAAGGCACTTTCAGGCCACTGGTTGAAGGATGTCAGGCAAGAGCAGAGCCTCACTGCCGTAACAAGTCCCAGGCTTATTCTACATGATATTAAAAGCCTGGGTCAACGCAGAGGAATTTTTTTCCGTGAGTTCTTCTGTACAGCAAAGTTAAAGCAAGTAAGAGAGAGAGAGAGAGAAAGGGAGAGAGAGACATTCCCATTTGATTGGCTGTGACTAGCTGCAATTAAAAACTATAATTTATTACCTTGGATTACAAGTATAATTTCAATGCAGAGAATTAAGGTTTTCTTCAGAGATGGAAATAAAGATTAATTTTTAATTTCCTTTCTCACTGCACATTTAAGAGCAATGGACTCCATAGAAAACTACAGGTCAAAATAGTTTTATGGAGGAAAGACAATGTTCCGTTGCTGAATAATTTAATGCTCTTGCTGCCTTTTTAATATTTGACTGCAGCTCCCTCATGCGAGACAACGGCAGCAGACATTACACACATTTGCTGCAGCACTCAGGTCAATGTGACTTTGAAGCAAGAGAGTTTCACTGCTCAGGACTTCAGCCACAACTGGAGCTCCCTGGCACAGGCAGCTGCCTTCCACAAGAAGGGCACAGGCAGCTTTCCATCAGGGCAGGCAGATGGGCTGGGGATGGGAATGAACTGAAAGGCTGGGGGAAGCAGAGGGCACCAAAATGGACTGGCACCAAGGTGCATAGGTACACAGCAGATATAGCCTACCTTGGACAGGGCTGGCTATATTCAGATAAAGCAGGAGCATTTCCACCTGGGAAATGCTGCCACAGAACACTGGGACTCAGTGGTTTTGCCTGCTGGCAGAATGTGTTACTCCAGTTCCCACAACACTTCAGCAGAACACAGGGGCTAACTGTGAAGCACAAGTCATGAATTCACCAGGTCACCACTTGCCAAAACCAGTCCCAATCTCTGGAGAAAACAGTCTGGGAAAAGCTGGGAAACACATGCCATTAGCTCAGCATTTTGGAGTGACCTGTAAAAGATAATCCAATGCAGGATGAGAAGAAAGTTCTGTCTGTCCATCTATCCACTCATCCCAGAAAGAGTATCTCAGGACAGGATCTTCAATTGATGGTGACAGCAGCTGTTCACCATCATATGTCTTAGGTCCAGTATTTGACCCTGGGCAACTGGCAGTGAGCAGAAAGGTCACTGAAATTCAGAGATGCTTTAAATCATTGCTGTGATAGTAGCAATTAACAAAACCTCTGCCATGCTAATGACTTGTATCCCAGTTAATTGAATAACCCTGAGCCTGCAGGACCACATCCTGCATGGTCTAATAACAGATCTTTCCACTGCAGAGCTTTCAAAATTTATTGGCATCTTCTAACTGGTATCTTGGGTTATAAATGGGATTAGATGCCCAAGTGATGCAACTGCTGCTCATGTGAGGGTTAAGATGTGTGTTGTGCAGGGTCACAAGGTGAAACATCCCCCAGGGACATAGAGGTGGCAGTACTTGCAATATGGACCTAATCCTTTGAGTGACAAAGATCTCCACCTCTTCCCCCTTTGGTCGAGGAGGGGAAAGAAGTGTTTCTGCTAAATCATGTAGGGATCTCCGAGGAGGCTCAGACATAATAATGAAGCCAGATGTCAACATTTTGGCATCTAATGTACATCTACTTTCAGTGTAGAACACCAACAAAATTACATACTCAATTTAGGATGAGCCAACTTCAGTCTGCTACTGATTCCTTGGTGCATAAACTGACCCCGTGTGAGATATGTCTCTTGAGGGATCTTCTCAGAAGCAGTGCATGGCTCTTTTTGCTCCTTAGGTTCTATACTCAGCTCTACATCAAGCCCAGGCCTCAGAAGGCTGCAAGGGCTGAGTAAGGAGGCAGGAGTGCACACTACTAAGTTAAGCTTAATCTCAGTATTTCCACTCTGAAAAACAAAGCCACCTGGAATTCCCTCCCATGAAAGTCAATCGATGCCACTTTTTTCCTCCACTCCCTTCCTTCCAATAGTCACTTTTTTTTTTTTTTCCACCTCCTCCAAGGATACCTGGCTCAGTCTCCCGTTAGGATGAGGACAGAGCTGCAGATTAATACCATGAGTTATAAAATGGAGCTTTTATGAGGATAAGGAAACTCAGAAGGTCACTCATGGTGGGTAGCATGAAGCAAGGAGATACTTCATTCAAGGCCAGGAGAACAAGACAAGCATTTTCCAGGCTGTCAGCTGTTGGACTTGAGCAATCACACCCCCTTGCTGAGGAGCTGAATCTCTTCTGGAGTGTGAAAGTTTGTCAGATGTGTTTGCTTCCCCTAACCAGTCAGGAAAAAGCAAAAGCTCGATTGCCTCTTGCCAGTCTGGGACAGGACAGAAATCACCATCTCCATATCAGCTCAGGCAAAGACTTCTCAGAGCTCACAGGTAAAAGCATGGATGGTGAAAAAAAAACAGGGGGATCTGATTGGGGACTGTTCCTTCCTTCTAGCCAGAACTGGTCCCCAAAGCAAGTCTCTTTCTGTGAGATTTGAGAATGAAACTTCAGCCAACCTAAGCTATGAGAGCTGCCCCAGCACTCCTTGCAGCAGGGGTGCTAAGTTACACCCAGACTGATTTCTGCCTCGGGCATTTATCACATGCTGACACCTTACAAAATTCCCTGCAGATTTCCAGTTGCCTACATTATTTTCCTGCACTGTCTGTCCCGAACAATTGTGTCCAGACATTGTTTGCTTTAATCAATCATGTTTCTATTCCCTTGTGGCTGCCTTTCAGCAGCGACTGAAGCACTTGCTAACTACAATAAGTTTTCTTCTGATGGCTGAGGACTTGCAAATCCCACAAAGGGGATACATACGGGTCTGGATGTGACTAGGCTTTGGCAGGGTCCAGCTTTCTTCAGCCCCAAACACCCAGAAATTTGGTGAGCTTTTCAGAAATACTTCCCCTTCTGTTGCTGGGATGCTTGTGGTCACCTTTGGCAAACACTCCAGCTCTTTGGACAGCCTAGTCTTCAGTTTTGGACCTCCAGGGAAGCAAAGGAGACCTGAAAACACCAGCTACAGTAGAGCATCCTTCTCAGGGGCATACAGCATCAGTCCTGCCTCTAGCAGCCCACCCCTGGCATAACCATTGCCTGAGAGCAAAGACTGGTATGTGTCTCCGGAAATGGAGTTTAGATGTTTGTCTTATCTGAACAAGTTCAGTGACTGAACACACTGCACAAAGGAGCGTGAGCAACCCTGACAAAGCAACTGCCACCTCCTTATCACGGGCTCCAAAAGGACTGAAAAGAATCAAGCCTCAGAGACTTATCTCTTGAGAGATGTTCAGTGCCCATGCCTGGCTTACCGATCAGCTCTAACTCCCTCTTTCACTAGAGCTTTTCTGCCTGGTTTTTGGCCACACAGCAGAGCCTTGCCACTTCCTGAGCGTGGAGGAGTCGCGAGGGGAAGGGGGGTGTGGAGGATGCGCCCTCCTTGCCCGTGCTGTTGTCTGGTGCTTCTGGACAGTGGGATGCTGTTACCCTTGTGATAACCGTAGCAAGAGGCCATCCTGCTGTTAGCAGAAGGCTTCTGAAGTTTTGGGTGACAACAATGACAACAAGTGGGTGCTGAGGCCAGGTTTACTTGAAGCCGTGTTCATCTTGGCTCCCTTTCTCTGTACAGCCTCCCCACGTACTCAGAGCTCAACATGGA
Source organism: Psilopogon haemacephalus (assembly GCA_013396835.1). Taxonomy (NCBI): domain Eukaryota; kingdom Metazoa; phylum Chordata; class Aves; order Piciformes; family Megalaimidae; genus Psilopogon; species Psilopogon haemacephalus. Next base: position 779,064 of record VWZI01002420.1, read on the forward strand.
GTCCTGCTGCCAGTGTGCCAGCTGTGCCAGTGGGCAGTGCTTACCCTGAAGATGGGAGATGGCTCTTGGTTACAGTCTGCTGCTGGTTGCAGAAAATAGAGGCTTGGCATCGCAATGACTGTTCCAGTGCTGTAGGGCTGGTGCAGCCTTCAGACTTGTGGGAATAAGTATTCAAGAAAAGGGAGGTTGCAACATTAAGAGAAGCATCAACATAGCCTGAAGGGTTAGAAAAAAAGTCAGTCAGAGGAAGATTACAGACCAGAAAGAAGAAACATAAGCTCCTTTCAGGAACAAATGCTCCCATATATTCCTAGCTTACTTCTCCACTTCTTCCAGTTGCACTTGACTGTGTGTCACAATGCTCCTCAGCAAAGTAACCTACCACAACACAGAAAAATTGCCTTTTCTGACAGCTGTCTCAGTAGGCCTCTGAAGTACTGCTGCTGACCTGAAACACGCCAGGTCCCTCAAAGTCCCTCCCCACCTTCTCAGTCAGCTGGCATGGGATTTTCAGCAGCACCAAGCCCTGCTCTCACAGCTCCCAGTGAAGTTGGTGAAAAAACATCTTTTAGTTTCAGTAGGAACAGAGTTTGGCCAATGCTGAATGCTATTGAAAACTCTTCCCTAAAGACAAAAAGAGCAAACACAGAGATACCCAAATCTGGAACATAAGAGACCAGGTCAAAGAGACTAGTGCATGATAAGGATGACAGCAACAGTTTATAGAGCACAAGGCATGTACAGCAACTTACACTTTCTCTACAAACAGCCTCTTTAAACTAGCACAAACCTTTTGGGCTTTGGTGTTACCCAGCAAGAACAGAAGCATCACAAATGTCACTCCGTGTTACTGGGACACATCTGCCAATTGGCATTGCTGTATTTCTGGTTTCTGTAAATAATGTTTTACCTCCCTAGCTTGGAACCTGTCTGCAAGAAACAGGTTGAGGTTAGTTCCACACCAGCCTTGCTTGGGATGCAGGTGTGATGGCTACAGCCTGCAGCTGATCTGTGGTCCCCCATATTCAAGATGGTGGAAACTCAACTGCATGAAACAGCAGCTCCAGTGGAGGATGATTCTGATTCTCTCTCGCATCCCAGTCTTCAACCAAAGTATCCTAAACCAGCCTATCTGATCTCCTTCCATTGCCCCATCCCAAGTCCTCAAATTTAGACAAGCAAACACCTTGAGTTATACAAAACTATAAAATAATATGCATGCTTTTGAGACCATTCATTGAATTCTGTTAATAAGCAACTAGAATTATTTCTTACCATCTCTGGCACTTTGGATGCAGAAGTATAAAATTAGTATCATGCTTTATTCTCAAGAAAACCAATGACTCTCCCCTCAAAAGCTCAGGGTCTCTAAGGCCAGACATCAAGAGAAGGATGGTGTAAACACTGGAGAGATCATACAATCAGTCAGGGTTGGAAGGGACCACAAGGATCATTTAGTTCCAACCCCCCTGCCATGCCCAGGGACATCCTACCCTAGATTAGGCTGCCCACAGCCTCTTCCAGCCTGGCTGCAAACACCTCCAGGGATCTGGCCCCAACCACCTCCCTGGGCAACCCATTCCAGACTCTCACCACTCTCATGCTGAACAATTTCTCCCCACGTCCAGTCTGAATCTCCCCACCTCCAGCTTTGCTCCATTCCCCCTAGTCCTGTCACTACCTGAGAGCTTAAAAAGTCCCTCCCCAGCTTTTTTTTGTAGGCTCCCTTCAGATACTGGAAGGCCACAAGAAGGTCACCTGGGAGCCTCCTCTTCCCCAGACTGAACAGCCCCAACTCTTTCAGTCTGTCCTCATCCTTACAGCAGTATCAGTGTTTGTTTACAAGGCTAATCTCATTTGTCACTTGAGGGGACAGCAGTGTTTCAGGACCGGGCAGAGCCGGTAGACCTGCAGCCTGGCTCGGCTTTGCTCCTACCTTCCTGCACACAGCCCTGAGCAGGTCACCTTAGCCCTGTGCTTGCCCTCTCCCTGCCCAACCGTCTGCCCTGGCTGGGACTGTCTCAGGCTGTTTGTCACAGGGCGTATCTCCCCTAGGCATATTCTGTACCTTGTTCAGTGAAGCCCTGCTATAATCTAAGGTCTCTAAGCACTTCCCTAATACATCTGTTCAGTGAAATGGCTGTAACTGGTCGTGCAAACATCTCCATCCATTTCCATATTTAAAAATCTCTCCTCCAGAAAGCACACATAATCAACACAAATGTCTGCCTGTAAGCATGCAAGGCTGAATTAACAACAGATGCTGTTTACGGAGAAGTCTCACCGATGGAGCTTCACACAGCTAAAATTCTTCCACCAGACCTTCCCCAGGCAGCTCCCCCTCTCACGGTGTGCTCAGCTTAACAGATGCAACTGGGGTTCAAAGGGGAGGTCTCAGTTGCCAGATAATAACTGACACCCTTTTTTTTTTTCATGCTGTAAAGTTTGGAGGTTTGGCACACTCCTCATCACAAACTCCACTCAGCTCATGGCTTCAGCCCAGATTGCACAGGACAGCCTGGAACACCACAGCAGTTGCTCAAACTCCTCCAGTAAGGGTATCCAGAACCTGAGCTGTAACAAAAGCTTCTCATGTATTTTTCATTAGTGCTTTTTTTTTCTGGAGGAAGATATGAACAAGGACTCACCAGGGTGCCACTAAGGCTGTTCAGTCTGCCATTTCTCATGCCTGCCTGAAACAGGGTGGGCTTAAGGAAAGGTCCCATAGCACCTATTCCAGAGGGCAAGCTTCAACAAAAATGGCCATAGGGTAGGCTTTGCTGCATGTCCCTGACATACTGTTTTAAGACTGGAGATCTCCTACCAAACAAGGAAGAACTCAACAGAGGTTGTAGGTGGCCTTGGCTGGACACTGCCCATGGTGCACCCAAGATCCTTGGCAATCAACATGAGAAGAAACTTTATCACAAGTCAGGTCTATTCAGCAGAGCTCTGAAGACAAAAAAAAAGACAAAAAAGGGACACCTCCTTTTCAGATGTTTTCTTCATACAGGCATGAAGAGAGGAAAAAAACAACACAACCCTCAAGCTGATGAGAGAGATAAATTCTCAAAACCAGAGACAGAAGCCCAGAGCAGATACTGGAGGAAAAACGCCACCAAGATCCGATTAGCCCAGTGAATCAGCGCTGTGGACAGTATCTCTAAACCAAACTACTCTTCCCTTTTCCCCTCCCACACTCTTCTTCCCATCACTGCAAAGCTCTCTCAGCCCACAGTTCTGCTCAACACTCACACACATGAACCCTGACCAGGATGCTGCCAGACTTGACTCACACAATGCCCTCTTGCTGATGCAGTCAGTGCCGGTGTAGGCACAAGGCCCTTGGTTTTGGGTAGTTTCCCTCACCACAAGCACAGGTACTGATCTCTTCTTTCAGCATTACTGTTATCCTTTCACCAGTCCTGCATTTGGGACAATTTCTGGGCTCAGGAGATTAGCAGGGATTGGGTTGGCAGGTAGGGAAAAAAAAAAAAGAAGATATCTTTCTGTGAAAGAAGAGAATATTTCCTTTTAGCCATGTGTACTGCCTATATCAACACAACTGGTTTCTTCCAGGGGCTCTTTGAAGTGTCTTAAGAAGGAGGAAAACCTTCTAGAAGGGATTCTTGGCTTCACAATCATAGGGTCTGGAGGTCTGAGTCAAGAAGTGTCCTGTTCCCCACTCCACTAATCTGTCTCTGTGCACCACTCAGTGACTGAAATTCATGACATTACCAAGGTGTCTCTGTACCATCCACTCTGGCATAGACTGTACACAAATGCATGGTAGCTGGTTGAAAAAAGAACCTGCAGTGAAGTCCATGCAGCTAGAAGCACACAGACAAATTAGCTCAGGAAAAACTGATTCACCCACAGCTAGGCATGTGTACCATAAGTGTCTTCTGGAACTGGTTGCCCAGGGAGGTGGTTGGGGTCACATCCCCGGAGGTGTTTGCAGCCAGGCTGGATGAGGTGACCCTGGGCATGGCAGGGGGCTTGGAACTAGATGATCCTTGTGGTCCCTTCCAACCCTGACTGATTCTATGAAGGGCACTGAAGGGATGTTGCTTTCCCACAGTGCTGAGTTGCAACTTTTCCTGCAGGTAACAAATAGCAGCCACAGTAAGATTCATGGTAGCAGCTGGAACAGCAGCTGTGAGAGGAGAAATTATTCTGGAGATAAGTGATAATAGTAAAAGAGTGGAAGACAGAAAGGAGAGCGGCAGGAGGATCCTGTCCTGAGCAGAGAGAGGAATCCAGTCAGGTTTTAGCTATTTACATTCCCCCTGCTAATTAACTAGCAAACCTTCCAGCCTCTCTTCCCAGCAGTGAGGCTATTCCCACATGGCTGACTGTAAGCAGCGTCATATCTCCCCCATGCCGGCCAGATCGAGTCATAGTTTCCAGACCAAAAAGGTACCATTTTGGTCTCTCCAAACTCAAGAGGCAAACCCAGGAACAAAGCCTGGAGCAGATGAATACCACAGCCCTGCCAAACCACTGACAGCAGCTTTACCATGTAAGCATAAAGGCAGGCTGCCTTTGCCAAGCTGCGAGCGGCTGTGCGAGCCCCGGCTGCAGCCCGAGCCCAGTCCTGCTAAGCACTGCGGCTTTCCCAGGCCTCCTGCTTCTCTGTTCTGGGGCCAGGATCAGCAATATCTCTATGGAAATAAGCTTTAATAGTTGCTCCGGATCCAGCAGGAGGAGCTGGCTAAACACACTTTTTTTTTTTCCTTTTTTTTTTTTTGGTCTTAATGTAGGGCCTAAATAAACACTCAAATAAGAACTCGATTTAAAAAAAAAAATAAAAAAATCCTGTAGTTTAAAGGATTCCCTCAATTCTCTGTATTCCTTTTACTCCCATGGCAACTGACACGAGTCTGATCTGCAGGCCAAGTTATTTTCTCCCTCCCGCTTTTCAAGTATAACTGGAAACGAGTACATATAAAAAGCTGATGTTGGTTGGAACAGTTTCTGGAAATGCTGTTAACACCTTTGTCCTAAGTAACTGCTGTAAGCATTTTGCATTCTTTAAATGCACTCACCAATGCTGTTGATGTGCAGGCAGGACCTCTCCACAGCTGAGGGATCCAGAGCTACCCAACTCGCTGTCCACACAGCCAAACCTGCAGGCAATGGCAGAGGTGATTCAGGTGGGCATCACTGCAAGCAGACAGCAGTGCACAGCCCAAACTGCCCATTGCCCACACTCACCCAGCAGCAGCAGCAGCACAGCTACTTCTACATGCAGACAGCAACACCAGTAGAGTCCAGGCAAATGTTAGTGACACCAGCTTCTCCAGCCATCATCCTCCCCTCTGGCCTTGCGGCTACAGCCATGTCATTTGGTGGGAACATCAGTTCCTGTTTACCCGCAGAGCGAATTCGGGTCCCGTGACTAATGAAGGCCAGGTTCAACCACAATTCACTTGTGACTGGGGAGCTGGAAGCAAATGAAAAGACCCTCACTTAAATTATTTGGTCTAAACAGAGATGCATAAAACCATCAGCTCCGATTTTGGGTCTTCGGTCATAATTTTGTCATCTGCTGGCGAAACTGCCAGGCTTGAGCCTTCTTGAATTCCTACCCTTGTGGCAATAAGGAACTTGGCTTTTTATTTGACACACCTTCTTCCACAACTTACCGAGCAGGCTTTGAATCACTGGTCAAAGGGCCCATAGCCCTGTCAATAAAGAAACATTTCCTGAAACTTAAAACAAAAAAAACCCACAAAAAACCCACAAAAAAAAACAACCCCACAAAAAAACACTTTATGAAATATTTTGCACTTTGTGCAAGTCATGCATCAATTAAGCCAGCCCTCTCCCAACTTGGAGCATGCTCTTATAGAGGCTGGAAGGTAAAGCAGAAAGGACTCTGCAAAACTCTCAGAGGACGTTCTTCACCATGAGAGTGGTGAGAGCCTGGAATGGGTTGCCCAGAGGGATGGTTGGGACCACTTCCTTGGAGGTGTTTAAGGCCAGGCTGGATGAGGCTGTGGCCAGCCTGATCTAGGGTACAGTGTCCCTGTCCATGGCAGGGGGGTTGGAACTAGATGATCCTTGTGGTCCCTTCCAACCCTGGCTGATTCTATATGCACCTGCTTATGAGTGGATATTTTGTCCCATATTTTTTTGTAGTAGGAAAAGAAACCTGAGGTTTTACCTGACAGCTTCTTACAATCTGGCCAGTGTAAGGTATAATACAGTCTTCCCCCCCCCACCCCCTCCTTGCTTCTCAGATCTCAGGAGCGTGTGCCAAAAGACTGTCAACTTGTTAAAAGTACATTAATGCAAATTCCAGAGCTTTCAGTTATGTTTATGCTAATAGAAAGCCTCCCGCTCTGTGACAGGCCCAAGTGAAGAGTCAGTAACAGGAAAATTAATTCCAGCTGTTGAAATTGATTTAAAACTAGCTTATTCATAATAATAATAATAATAATAAGGTGGGGGGGAGTAAGAAATTTTCATGAAATAAAAATAAAAGAGGGAAATACAGAAAGCACAAAATCATGTTTACTGCATGAAAGCAGAAAGGGTTTCTCCTGTTGGGAAGAAATCTTCCGAATTTAATCAAGTCTGGTTTAGAAGAAAGCTGCAGCCCTGTTATCAGGTTGTAAGTGTAGATTAACATGAAAAGAATTAGCTATGTGCACAGCCTGACTTTGCAAAGGAAACACGAGGGTTTTGTGCGCGTATTTTGTTTTCTATTCCTCATGTCTAATCCACAGGCAAGGAGACCAAATCCAGGGACAGGTAGTATTTTAGATGATAATGGTTGCACACTGAGCATACCAGAGCTCCTGGGTGGGAAGATTAGCTACCCATGACCGCTGCATTTGTTCAGTGCCTCTACGCACATTTTTGCTGACTCGAGTTCTGAGTGATTTCCATGTTTAGACAACCCCAGTCCTGGGATCATATACCCCAACTTTACTGGGGTTTCAGAGTTCAAACCAAGACCTCGTTGGGAAACGAGTTCAAATCAAGACCTCCTTGCTGGCTGGCCTGATATTTATAAAACAATCTCAAATGTTCATATCCTTGATCTAAATATCCAATTATTTTTCTTTAATTATTATTATTTTGTCGTTTTTGTTTCCTTTAATTTCCCAACAGAGATCCTCCTAAGGTCCTTGACTACGTATAGGTGTAAACATAAAATCTGAAGGAATATAACACTTTCCAAAATTCAGTTTTGCAATAGAAAAGGAGGCAGTCTTTACACATTTGTTCTGAAGTAGGCTTTCAAGCATTCAGCAGCTGCAGCTGGAACCAGATTTGAAAACACAGGCATGCTCGTTTAACCAAGGGAGCTGAGTTTCCAAAGCATACAACATTCTCTGGCCTCTGCTGTAATACCCACTGCTTACAGGACCTGCCCTGTTCCTAATGGGCATTTTTGAAGGAACTGAAGTCTTATTTAGGGTCCTGCAAAGACGCTAAGCCTTATCTCTCACCACAGTCATATCATCTGATTAGGACCCTATTCCTTGCTGCTTTTGAAGGAACTGATCCAGGGTCCACTGAAATCAATACAAATCTCTCCGTTGACTTTGCTAGGCTTCACATCCAGCTTGAAAGGACAGTCTCACATTTCATTATTGAAGAGCCCTAATAGCCTTCCACAGCCTATGTCTTGGCTGCCCCCATCTCTTAGTTCCATACCATCAGGACTCCCCACCTTGGATACAGTTCCACTTCCCTCCATTCGGGATGCCACACATTTTTCACAGGGGCAAAGATGGGGAGATGTCATAACTTACATGGATCTTAACCAACTTGTGACACTGAGGAATTCGTGTGGGTGGGTGGATGTGAGAATAAAGTGTTGGACCAATTTCAGCAAGAACCTTGAGAGAAGCCAAGTCAAACCCATGGTTATGCAGGAATCTAATAAAGGGTTCTAATCCTGTAAGAGTCTTCTGGGTTGGTAAGAGAGGTTGCCTCCTTTTGAGGTGGAAAAGGAGGAAGGAAGTTTCTCTAGAAACCCCACTAGAATTTCAGAAATATGTCCCTTTATTGTCAGCTACATGGAACCAAGAGAACCCTTACAGCATGCCACAGCTCAGTCAAACAAAGAAATGGGCACAAACTACCAAAGTGGAGATGCTTGAATCAGAGACTGACAGCATCCTGACTCACAACATCAGACAAAGGAAGGAACAGCAATGAAGAAAACAGGGGCTATTTCTCAGAGCCTACTTCAGGACTTCTGCTAGCACACCCCAGGAAAGAAAGACTGAGGATGATTTAAACTGAGGAATGTGCAGGTAGAGGCATCATTTGAACCTAAAAGGGCCATGCACAGCTCTGTCTACCAACTATGATCAGTTCACGTGCGGAAACTAAGTGCTGCAAATATCAAATGAAAAAGAATACTAGTAGAGGAGGAGGAAGGAATATCATCCTTTGCAAGACTGATACTTCTCTCCTGAAAATGAGGTTTTATGGGTGGAAACAGGAAGGAGTTTCTCTACGGGTTGGTATTTCCCTCTATGGCACTCACTCTGTCCTTGCTCACCCCATTTGCGAGTGTTTGGTTTGCCAGGCTCAGGCAGTTTTCAAGCAAACTGCCAGAATCCTGCTTCTGATCTAATGCAGGTTGGGCTTCCACCTGCCTTCAGTTCCCTTGGCCCCAGATCAGCAAGGCAAACCGAGGAATTCAAATAGGATCAGCTTGAGGGGTGGTGCTGGTGGTGTTTGTTTTCAATAATCACCTTTGGGTTATTTTTCTCCTACCTCTGGATCCTGAATCTTTCAGGAATAACCAAATCAGACATGCAAATTGTGTGGGGAGGCGGAGCTCACACAAACATAAGGACTAGAAACATGCCCTTGAAATGAAGCTAAAATTCTCAAGCAGCTATTTAACTCCAAAAAATCGGGTGCTAAACAACCAGAAAATATCACTCTCCTCGCCAGAAAATGCTGATGCTGCAGATTCTCTCCTCGTACATATTTCTTACATAAAGGAAGTCCGACTTGAGAGCTGAGTAAAGACAATCAGGATTTAGTCCTAAGAGTTAAAGAAACTGTTACTACCCAAAATCTATAACAAAAAGAAAAAAAGAGTCTTTCTTCCCCAGGCAAGCAGGAATCATGTGCCATAAAAAGTCAGGAAAATGTCTGGACCAAGACCCTGAAGGGATATAGAGACAGACAAACTTAGAAGGACTCCTCTGGCTCGCTTTGGCAAGGCTTTGGAGCCCACCACTTCGTTCAGAACAATGGTGAAACACAGGGATTTGAGAACAGAAGTAAAAAAGCAACTATCATTCTGGCAGCTTCCTGGCTGGACCAGTCTGAAGTGATTCCCGTGCCTGTGGGGAAGACCAGAACACATGCAGGATCCCACATGCACAGGGTCGAGGTCAAATTCTCCATTTGGTACCCTGTTCCACAGGCAGAAGGCTGGGCTGCAAAAAAAAACAACCCAAAAAAACAAAACAAAACAATAACGAAGCAAACAAAAATAAAGAACACCAAAAATTCAACCAACCTTAACTGTGTTCACAGCTAAGGAGATGTTTCCTACAGCACGATGTAAGCCATGCAGCACATGCACCTCCTGCTGGATCAGGCCTTCCTTTCCAGAAGCTGTAACTATAGAAGAAAGGAGCTGAACTCTTTTACAAGGCATTAAGTTTCATTTGCAATTACTTTGGATTTTATTGCACTACTGCATATAACAGGTTCATTAACTGGGCCAGCAACATTGTATCCATATGCCTTTTTAATAGAGCTTTTCTGTTATTGTTTCCTTATTGGGCTTTTCCCTTTTGCTACATGCAACTGGGTTTTACTGGCATCCAGCTTTTGCAATAGGTCCCAGGTGGCTCTTCTAAGATTCTTGTTTGTTAATTTGATGGCTGAACTGGTGTACAAGGAACAAAAAAAGAGAGTACTTTATGATATGCTACTTCACAGAAGCAACAGCAACCCAGCAAACCTTCCCCAGAACGCAGGACCCTGTTCAGTTCATCCCTGGAAGCACAATAGCCTTTGCTATTTAAAACCAGCACACTTCACTTTGCAACAATAGAGTGATTTGCCATTGGAAGGGGCTGCCCAGGGAGGTGGTGGACTCACCATCCCTGGAGGTGTTCAAGAAAAGACTGGATGGAACACTTAGTGCCATTGGATAGGGCTGGGTGATCTTGGAGGTCTCTTCCAACCTGGCTTAATCTATTCTATTCCATTCTATTCCATTCCATTCTATTCTATTCCATTCCATTCCAGAGAGCCATAACAGATCACTCCATGAGAGTCACAGTGTGCTGTGCTGGGGCCACAGGGACGGAAGATGGGACTCCTGCTCCTGCAGATGTAAGCTTCAGAGCACCTACAATACTTAAGTATGCCTGGAAGACAGACAAGTGAAGGAAAGGGGCTCTAAATTTCACAAGCCACAGAGCTTCTATAAAGAACGCACATAATTTCTTTTCTTTTTCCTTTTTTTTCAGGGCAAAGTCTCAAAAAATTCTGGTTCAGCCCAATAGTTTCCACTAGGAATGTGACAACCAGGTTTTCAAAAGAACTGAGCACCCACCAGCATCCACTCTCCTAAAGTGCTTTCAAGAACTCAAGCTCCTTTGAAAACACTTCCCTGAACAAGCCCCCAGCAGCTGATGGTTAAATGTGAAAGGCATACACTGCTCTCTCAGCTTGTTAAATCATGCAGTGCTTTCTACAGTGGGTAAGCACTGAAAAGCCTCATGGAAAAAAAAAATCTCTCTCAATTCCAATCCCTCCTTTAGATGTAAGTTGATGGTGGAGAAGGGAGTTCCACTTGCAGAATCCCATGTCAAGATTTAGGGTTTTTTTTCCCTCATGAGAAATATCCCTTCTCAACCCTCACCAGAAACACCAAACTGCCACGAGGGTACAATGTAAGAAAGGGCTGATTCTGAGAGGTATTCCTGACTTGAGGGAAAATGGGGAAAATTTGTCATTGTTTTGTTTGTTGTGGTTCTCGATTGCAATGCTCTTTTCATCTACACTCGGGCAAGCTTTGAAAATAAAAATAGTACAAATCCATCTGAGATTCTTCACTTATTCAGATCATGTGTTGCCTGGGGCTTTAGGGTTTGTGGTGGGGAGGACTATTTTGTTTCAAGATTTTTGAGAGGAGACATCATTATCCTGATTTTGGAGGTTACTTGATTTTGGCTTTTTCCTTGTCCTGAGAAATTCTCCTGAGATGGGAAAACTGTGGTGAGCTCCGTTCTAGATGCAAGCACAGGGAACAGTATCAAATGGCATCACCACACGAGAGTACTTCCTTTTGCTGAAATAGAATCCCAAAACATTTGCTTTGCCAAGAATAAGAGAAATAATAGAAACAGGATGCTCCTTCTGGGGTTACAAGTCATTGTTAACAAATGCAGCCTCTTCATCTCCTGAAAGAGAGCATCTCATGCAAGCTTATCGACTCAGGACTGCTCGAGTAGAGCAGATGTAACCCACAGCACAGATGAGTAAAACTTTATTTCTTCTCATCACTTTCCCTCCCTTTATCACCTCAGGTTTTCCCTTACATTATAGAATCATAGAATGGTTTAAGTTGGAAGGAACCTCAAAGATCCAACCCCCCACCATCAGTAACAATGAAACACAGAACAGGGTTGATCCAAGAAAGCCCTACTCTGATTAGCACTCCCCACAAAAACCCTTCACATCACCCCACCACCTCTTCCCCTTCCCAAAGCTCAGCAAAGCCCTGCCAGCAGCTTCTCACCCGGAGTACTGTGTCTAGTTCTGGAGCCCCCATTGCAAGAAGGATGTGGAACTGTTGGAGTGAGACCAGAGGAGGGCCATGAAGATGATCTGAGAGCTGTAGCACCTTTGCTTTGAGGACAGACTGAGAGAATTGGGGCTTTTCAGCCTGGAGAAGTATCTGAAGAGGGCCTACAGGAGGGCTGGGGAGGGACTATTCACAAGGTCTTGTTATGACAGGATGAGGGGGAATGGGTTCAAACTGGCAGAGGGGAGATTTAAAGGGGATGGTAGGAGGAAGATCTTCACAGTGAGGGTGGTGAGACACTGGCACAGGTTGCCCAGGGAGGTTGTGGCTGCTCCCTCCCTGGAGGTGTTCAAGGCTGGGTTGGATGAGGCCTTGAGCGACCTGTTCTAGGGGGAAGTGTCCCTGCCTATGGCACAGGGGAATTGGAACTGGATGAGCTTTGAGGTCCCTTCCAACCTAAACCACTCTCTGATTCTCCACCCACGCTCTGGCGGTACCCTGGACAAGTATCCCCGCGCGCAATTCAGCACCGAATCTGAACCCTCCAGGTCCTTTCTGGAACGGGCAGACCTATCTCCAGGATGCCAAACAAATGCATTAATTGCTTTCAATTTATCGCCCTCAAATCGTTCCCTCTAATTACCATTCATCTGGAGTTTGTGTTTTTAATGGTTTGTGAGCATTGTTGGTAATCTTTTAATTTCTCATTAAAAACAATATCTTGTACGTGCGATGTGTGGAAAAAAAAAAAAAAAAA
>VWZI01002420.1:791675-802648 GCA_013396835.1 Psilopogon haemacephalus
GACAGAAGAAAAAAAAGAAAAAAAAAAAAAAAAAAAAAAAAAAAAAAAAAAAAGAAAGAAAATCAGTGGAACAATATTTGGGGTTTATATATTTCTGCCAGTCAATTTGTAATTAAAAGTTGCTACTTTAAAAACAAAACAAAACAAAACAAAAAAAACCAACACAGTTGTTGCTGTGAAAGCCATTATCAGTCGGCATTTTCATATGAATACTGCTTTAATTAATTAGCAGGAGTAAATACATTATATATCAAAAAGCGCTTTCCCACTGAACCCACGCGTTCCAGAACANAAGTGTGTTTGTGCTACGCAAACACAAAACGTGCCATTCAAGCAAAATAATTTGGAAGTCGGTTTTGCTGGTTCTTAGAAAACAGGAGTGTTTGTGGTTATCAAAACCCAAATGTAATTACGATCACACGAGCAACACGGTCCCTTTGGAGCGAAATTATTTGCTGAACATTAAGGGGTTAGACTCTGATTCACAAAAGGAAATGATGTGTCTGAAAAAACTCTTTTGTCTAGGGGCTTTCCAGAGACTGAAGACGGCAGGAGAAAATGCTCCATTTTCGTCAATTAGCTGCAGAGAAAGTGTGGGTGAAGAGTGTCATTTCAGACTAAGACTTATGATAAGACCACCTTGAACCCTCAATGCCATCTCTTATCTCCTGCGTCTTTAACAAGAAACAAGGGTCCTGTGATCTCACTCACCTCATCCTGGCCTTCTCTTGCCAAATTGCTGAAGTGCTGCAAGCTGGGTCCATCGTGGGAGCAGAAAGAGGAATGCCACCTTGGCTGACTCATGGCTGTGGCCAGGGCTGGGCTTTCCCAAGACAGTAGGTTGGGGAAAGGCAACCTGGTGGTGGGATCACACACAGATGCAGAACCTGACCTAAGCAATGAAATCTAACTGAGCAAGGCCAATTTCATTAGACTTACCTAGAGAGCAGCACAGTGATGAAAAGCAACTTCAGCAGGTTCAACCTCATCGCTTTTTCAACAGCATAAACACATATTGGCCAACAGGTGAGGCCAAGGAGAGTCAGTGTCAGACTGAAAGAAGAGGACTCTGGAAAAAAAGGGAATTGCCCAAGGGACCAATTTTTGCATAGCCTTTCCATAACAGTACTGAAGGTTTTCCACTGAAAAATGCCTCCAAAAATAAAGCTCCACAGTAGAACGATTACTACATTGGACTGGCTAATTGTGTGGCTATTGAGAACACCCAGAGGCATCCAAAACTTCACTAACAAGAAGCCCAAGGGTGCACTCAGCCAACAGCAGTTTGCAGTCATCAACTCCATCCCGCTCCAGCAAATTTTCTTTCTCCCACTCAGTCCTGACTCTAAGCCATCTTCCCACTTGCCCCAGATACTTGGCATACTTCTTCACAAAGTAGGTAGCAAGTAAGCTTCTTTCTTGGAGGAATTACTGAATCCTTTTCCTTCAGTGGTCAGTCCCAACCCTGTGTATTCTCTCTTCTGCTTTCTCTTCCCTTGTACACGCAGACTTCAATGCCTTTGAAAAGGGAGCAAAGTTTTTCATCCTGACTCATAACTGTACAGCAACAGGGCTGTTAAGTGATCAGAATTAATACTTCAAGATGACTTAAGAACCCAGATGATTTTGAAGATCATCCTCCTAATCACCCAGTTCCTTTACACTGTCATACTGCAACAGCAAATTTCTTCAGAGTTTTCAGACAGGAAATGTTTGTCTTTACACTTTGCTTTTTATCCAAGAGTTTCTGCTCAACCCAATTGATATCCTGTGTCTCAGCTTTGGTCCCTCACACACCAGTCATAATTTGACCAAGAGGGGCATCTCTTTCTTTGGAGTCCCAGCATGACCTGGACATCAGAACACTGCAACCTTTCTGAGGGGACAGAAGTCATCCTGCTAATCATTTTTTGGCTTCCTGCATGGGCTCGGAGATCAGCACTGCTGTAATCTTACTCGGGTGGCATGGCAACCCACTGCATCCCAGTGATTGCCCTCCTGGTTATGCTTTTAGCACTTGCTGCTCAATGTGGAGTCTTGTTTGGTACCATTAAATTCAGCCAAGATCCCACCAGCAAAGGGCACAGCTGAGCAGACAAAGGAGGTGCCTGTGCAGCCCACGCTGATGAAACAGCTCAGGGTGAGATGCCACAAACAGCAGCGTGCTGGGGGATGTCTCAGCACAGAGAGGCGTGTGCCTCGTGCAGCCCTTCAGTGCAGGCATTCTTTTCCTCTCATACAACTGCATTGATTTTTATCATTGTTTTATTTGGTTCAGCCGCCCATCTGGAAAGTTCTTGCCTCCCCTGGCCTCCATAAATAACCAAACCAAGCTCTAACCAAAGGCAGTTGACAGAATCGGCCCCAGTGCCCTTTGGCAGTTCTTTCAGGAATTTTTAGGGTTTTCACCAGTCAGGAAAAGGCTTTGATGCTTTGGACTCAGAATTTTATGAAGATCATTTTGTAGGGTTCAGCCAACTCTTGAAGTGTCAAATGGGGGGCACTCTTTCATCTCTACACTGGATGGGGAAAAGGTCCTCCCTCTTACCGGAATGAGGACAGGAGATGGGGGGAACAGAGGGATGAAGGTTCATCTATAGAGGGGAGAGTTTCTTTCCTCTTCGTAGAGCCCACCCACCACATTCCCATCATACTGATTGCTGCAGTTCTATCTGTCTGCTCTCCAGGCTACATCAGATAAGAGGAGAGCTGCCTCTTGGCTCCAGTTGGGATGCTGTGCTGTGGGGGCCTCCCAGTCACCGAGCCAGGCTCTTCCTCACGCTTCTCTCCCAGCTGCCTTCTCCAATGACTGCTGTGTTGCTACAGATGCTGTCAGGAAATCTGCCACATGTGAAGGAAGAGACTGTAACCAAGACCAGCCTGAGGAAACTTTATCTTCTACTTTGCACTTATATACACCTGCTACAAAAGAGAACTGAGAAATCTCTGTGCTCACTCAAAACGTATGTGCAAATTCCTACCCAATCATGCCCAGGCATGGTTGTCATTTGTCCCTGAACTAGTCCCAGTGTGGATAGCACTCACACACACCGATGGGCTGAAATTTGCAGGTCCATTACCTCAATAATTGCAGACATCACTCGTTCAGAAGTTGCAGACACCAAATAACATCTACTTGATAGAACTCAGAAAGGCTTCTGTAAGGCTGTGAGCTACACGGCTCATCTCCGTCTAGCAGCTGGTATCAATCCACCTGGTTCAGAGCAGCTGAGGTGCACAATGATTGCTTTTGTGTCCTCTCTGGCTGATGGGCATGGCTGCGTTGTCCCAGTTCATCTCAGTGCAAATACAGGCTTCTTTGTCTGGGTACTTGGCTCAGGCCAGATGAACTCAGCAGCTATTCCTTTGATGCCTGTCCTGTATGCTGTGACCTATCACTAACAGTCCTTGTGCATGGCAGGTTCACAATCATGCATGTGAGATTTGCAAGCACCAGCCTCTCTACCACTAAATCCACTGCAGAGCAGTGAAAACACTGAGGGGCTCCATCATTTCATTTAGACTCAGTTTACAGGATTGTTGCTCCAACCTCAAATTTAATCTAGAGTATCTCTTAATCCCTGCAGCCAAGAAGCTGTTTATGAAATAAAGTGTGTCCAGCTTTGGACTCCACAGTTCAAGAGAGACAGGGACCTGCTGGAAAGAGTCCAGCAGAAAGCCACAAGGATGACTGGGGGGGACTTGAGCATCTCCCCTGTGAAGAGAGACTGAGAGCCCCGGAGCTATTTAGTCTGGAGAAGACAAGACTGAGAGGAGATCTCATCACTGTGTACAAACATCTGAGGGGTGAGTATCAAGTGGCTGGGGCCAATCTCTTTTCTGTGGTCAGCAGCAATAAGACAAGGAGCAACAGCTACAAACTGGAACATAGAAGGTTTCACCCCAACATGAGGAGAAACTTCTTTACAGCGAGGGTGATGGAGCACTGGAACAGGCTGCCCAGAGAGGTTGTGCAGTCTCCTCCTCTGGAGACTTTCTAAACCCATCTGGATATGTTCCTGTGCTAACTAAGTTAGGAGATCCTGCCTTGGCCAGGGGGCGATTGGGCTCAATGATCTCTGGAGGTCCCTTCCAACCTCTAAAGTTCTGTGATTCTGCGAAAGTCCAAGCAAGATTTTAAAAAAAGAGTTTATCTTGCTGGCTTGTCCACTGGTTTAAGTTACTCCCCAGTCTAGCATGTTAATAGTACAGACACCTTTCCCTGCATCCATGGAAACTATGATCATGTAATCAGACAAGATACTGCAGTTGCTTTTGCCTTCTTACAGGAGAGCAAGCAATAACATCACAGTGCCCTGGAAGACTACAAGAAGTGTGAAGACCACAAGCAGGACACATCCAGAGCTTTCACTCCTCTTCTGCAGAGCAGAAGCCAAAGGCACGATCAGCAGCAGTCCCAAGGGAAATTATAGCAAAAAGGATGTCCCTGATGATATCCTTCAATTTGCTTCATTCATGTTCTTGCCACAACCGAACACAAATGGAGGCCAGTGCAGAGGTCATCAAAACCACAATCCAGCATAAGGCATGGAGACAGTATGAACACACACAGCTGGCCTGGGGGCCTTTTGGGACAGGGGCCTTCTGATATATCTGCATGGTGTTGCTGAGGCTTAAGTGGGGAGACATGGCAGAAGACATTTTAAGACTGTCATTTCTCTCCAACATTGTTTTCCAGTGGCACAGCCTCCACTCCACCTGAGAACATGAAATCACTGAGTACAGGCAAAATGCCCTCACAGCCATTTAACAGCAGTGAACCTCACTGGGAAATCACTCTTTGGTGCTGTGGCATCACACAGGTTTCTACACATTATATCTTTTGGCTCTACTGCTAGAAGTGGAAGACTCAGGTGCTTGCAGAGCTGGAGCAGGTCTGCCTCCAATTTCCAGCTCTGTATGCATGACCTTGAAAAAGTCATTCAAGTCTTCAATGGCTGAGCTGTTCAACTGCAAAACAAGGCTCTTGCAGCTTTTGGCTGTCTTGTCTGTTTAGGCTGTAAGCTCTTCAGGGCAGGGACTGTCTCCTATTAAATGATCATAACTCTCACTTAATGAGGGTCTTCTACACATCCAGGGCCCTCACAAAAATGTCATAAAACAAAGGCTTTCTAATAAATTCTGGGGAATTCCAGATTCTGATCCAAAAGTGCTCAGTGGTTTTCCCTGCTGAAAATGGTGCTGAATCCCTTAATAAACTCTCGTTCTCTCTGTGGGTGCGTGTGTGAGGGGGGAGGAGAGAGACTCCTTGTAATTTAAAGAGATTGCATAAAAGACAGTTTAAGTCCTTGTGGCTGTGTATTTCTTTTAATTAGTTTATGCACAGTGCATTTGCATGGGAAGACGCACAGCGTGTGGACAGACTTAATTAGGAGAACAATACGTTCCCTCTTCAGATAATGACTTGAGGATTATGAAAATTATAATTCCAGATCCATCCACGGGTCATTCGAGGTTCAATATCCAGCGAACTTTTTAAATGCATGGAGGTCAGCAGTTTGGCTACTGTCAGTGAAGTCACTTGATTTTACTGTTGCTGAAATGATTAATTATGAACAGCAGCTACGAGCGAGCATCCCCCAAGTTACACAATAGCCCCAGGACTTGCTGCATTTTGTGTATGCCATCAGCTACTCTGGAGAGACAGATGCGCTAAATGGGGCTGCAGGATTCACCATAGTCATCTGCCAGCAAAGTCTCCTTTAGAGCTCTGCTCCTCCCTTTCATGAGCCCTTTGCCTTTTTTTCCTGGGCAAGGAGGAAATGTCCATCTTTGCTAACGGTAGCTGGAGAACCAAGGCAATTAGAATGGTGTTATAGGACACAGCTCACTAGCCCATGTGAAATGAGACACCATATGTGGCATTTTAGGGCAAACACCTATAGGCAGCTG
The DNA here is from genome assembly GCA_013396835.1 of Psilopogon haemacephalus. Taxonomy (NCBI): domain Eukaryota; kingdom Metazoa; phylum Chordata; class Aves; order Piciformes; family Megalaimidae; genus Psilopogon; species Psilopogon haemacephalus. The sequence continues at coordinate 797,589 of VWZI01002420.1, forward strand.
AGCTAGAGACATCACTTAATGTACCTCAGCTTTAACTCACAGTTTATGTGTGTCAAAAGGTATCTTTTTCTGGCCCTAGGAAAGCCTGATTGTTAAAAAACTGCTCCTGCTCACAGCAGCTCTGTCCAAATAATCTGACAGCTCATTCCACTCCTCTTCAAAAATGGTTTCTGTTAGGGTACACAAACCCATGCACACCACCACCCCCCCAAGCAGCACAGCCTCCTGGAGTGGGGCAGCCTTCTATCCCAAATCTGTACAACTCCAGCTGCCAAGGTCACGGAAGCTACTGTCCTCAGACCTGAACAACCAGAAATTCCATGCTTCACCTTAAAAAGTAGAGTCATGTGCACAGTTTAGGAGAACATGAACACCTCTTTCAACATTAAAACACACAACTCATCTAGGAATCACAGCAACAGCACCTTGAGCATCCTTTCCTTTGTCTTTTCCTACAACCATAAGGCAACCTTTCCACTCGAAAGCAAAGGCTGAGAATGAAACCATTTTTTTGAGTAGTAGTAACAGCAAAAGACTGGGGAGACTATTATGTATGTTGTTGCTTTCATAGTTGAGGAAAGAGCACTTCTAGAGGGATGTGGACTTTATGAATTAAAGTGAATTAAGGTGAATTAAGCCAATTTTTTTGAGTAGTAGAAACATCAAAAGACTGGTGAGACCATTATGTATGTTGTTGCTTTTATAGTTGAGGAAAGACCACTTCTAGAAGGATGTGGACAGGATATCTTTAGCTATGTCTCCCCCACTGAGAACCTCTGATTTGGGGCAGGCAAAAACAAAATAACAAAACACCATCCCCATGTCACATCTTGAAGGAAAAAGAAAATGAGTGAGACAGTGAAGGAAAGGATATTTCAGAGGATGATTTTGTGGGCTTAGTACAACTCAGCCCAGTGACTAAATGCCCCAGTCTTTGCATACCTCCCAAACTTCAAACCAAGAGTAAGAACAGTCTGTCAGCCCCAGATGAATGGTACCTCTGCACTGGTATTGAGGATGGGAAAAATTGTGACTGATCCCAGCAGCTCCCTGCTTATGGCCACCCCACTGCAGGACTCCCCATGGGATTCTTGTCAGGGTTAGCTTTCAAGATGAGCACTTCCATTCCTAAACTGCTCAGTTCACAGATCCCTTTTAAGAAACAAGGCTTTGCTACAAAAAGCAACAAAGGGGCTCTCAGGAGCCTGTGAGAATTTTTCTTCCTTGAAAGAACAGATCTAAACCAACAGATGCTCAGGTGCCTTCCTGCAATAGCATTCCCTTATGGCAATCCAGAAGCATCAGTGTACCTGGGAACAGAGTTCTCAGTGAGGGCAGTTTGGGAAGAACCGAAAGGCTGGGCCAGCAGTCTGCTGACCTCCAAGATGCAAACATCCCCCAAGCTTATCCTTCATATCTTTCCCTTTTTAAGGGTCCCTGGGGCCATAGAGGGTCCTTAAGGCCAACCACAGCTAGTGAGCACGAGCCACAGCAGCTGGTGTTGCTTGTGCAGCAGTACATGAGGCTGTGCAGAGCCAAGGGGCAGCTCTGGCCAGCTGTCCACCACACAAAACCACAGGCAATGCCTAGGCAGCAGATCAATCCCACAACACCTATGATCAGAGAGCCCAGCAAAGTCCAGTTACTATGGAGATGAGGAGCAGGGGAAAGAAATCAAAATGTATTATTAAGTATGGGATGAGAAGAGAACAGCTCCTCAGCTCTGCAGGGTCAAGAGATACAGTTTGTGAGCATCGGTCATTACTCAACCTCTGTTTTGATAAGGTGGCACCCAAAGCATGCTAGGCGCTGCACAGGGCAAAGAAAGATGTCCCTGCCCCAAAGAGATCACAATCTAATTCCAATTTTACAGTCATATTTCAAAAGCACAGTGAGATCAAAGTCCTGCTCTCCTCCCTCAGGCACTCAATTCTCTCTGGTAGAATATATCTCAATTCATAAATCAGAGATGCAGCATGTCTCAGGGAATACTGCCATTCAGGACACACACACACTAAAAAAAAATGGGAATACAGAGAAACCAAAGGCAATCCTAACATCATGTTAGTGCTCAGGAGAATAATCCTGGGGTGAAAGAGAAGGGGAAACATACAGTAATTATCTTTCCATTACCAAAGCAGACTTTTGTCTGGCTGCATTACAGCCAGCACTAACAGCATGTGGCAATAATCCATCACACTCTAGAACAGGAAAGAAAATTTAAAGAGCTCATTCTAGCAATTAAATCAAACTTTGGGAGACATTAGGTAAGGTGATCTGAAAATACCTTAAAAATGAGAACTAACATCAGGCTCGGGTGTCCTTGCTTGGGAAAGGACACCTTGAATTAGCTGAGCAGTCCCAAAGGGGAACCCCAGTGTTCAGAGCTTTCCCAGTCTTTCACAGATAGCACTGGCTGCACCAGGGCCCTCTGAAGCACACACAGCAGTAAAGACAGTTGTCTCCCGAGCACTATCCCAAATGCAACATCTAAGGGTTCCCNTGCCTAATCTGCAAGCTCCAACGATCTGCCTGCAACGGGATGCGCAAGGCAACAGATGTTGGGAACGAGAGCTGGCAGTTTGCACCACCTGAACGTGTGACTGGGAGCAAGACAGAAAGGATGCACATTGCCTGGGAACATCTGATAATGCTGTGCCCTTCAGAGCCTGCACGGTGGTGAAAAGGGCAGGAGCACAGCTTAGAAATAACCAGAAGCTTTCTTCTTCTTCTTCCATGAGTCACTCCTGCTTCAAGGAGCTGCAGCTTTGATTATTAACTGGGCTAGTCAGCTAGATATTTAAATGATTCCCAAAAGTCATTAAGAGCCCAATCAGATATGCAGTGCTTGACTATAGCACAGGAATGCAGAGAGGGAATTATTTGCATAAACTATGCTTTAGAGAAAACCTCCATGTATTCTGTATTTCAGGGTACAGGGGAATCTGATTTAACTGAGAGGAGAAAAAGAAGCTTAAGCAATTTAAGGGACCACATTAAACACAGAAGAGAATTTTAGAAATCTAACCAACCAAACAAACAAAAGCCCACTAAACAACAACAACAACAAAAAAAATCAGCTACCAAAGGCAGTAAGAATAGCAAAATATAATGTCAAAGTGCTACTCCCTATTCTTTAAGCAACAAGCAGCTCCTTTGGATTTCCCCCAAATTTTCAGAGAGAAAATTCAGCCTTAAAGTCAAAGGACTGCCTGAAAATGTATGCCTGATCAGAAGATCTCATAATCCTTCTGTCTTCTGTCCCAGCCTGAGATCACTGAGGAGAGGCAAAGGGGTGGGTAGACCCAGAAAACTTAACTGTACCCAAAAAGTAGCTTTACATTCACCTGGCCTCTGCAACGGAGCAGTGCCACTGACTCTTCACCCATCAAAAACTCAAAGTGAGCGTTCAGTGGACTTGCTTTTTATGGGAAATGTGTGGTGGCAAGAGATCTACAGGGCTCGGCACACCTGGAGACAGTATCAGAACAGAAAGTCTTCTTCAGGGACTGGCAAAAGGTTATCGCTTGGCTGCTGCTTTTCTGGTGGTTTGTAACTCGTTTCACATCTACATTACACCCAGCCTAGCAGGCAGTTCTTGCCCTATCCTGCATAGCTGGAGCTGGAATCCAGCCTTTAGGAGCTAGCTCCTGGGACAGGGAAGTAGCAACAGGACACCTCACATGGGCTCGTTTGGATGAATAACACCTAGCATATTGCATCCTTCCCTTTCTAGAGCTACAGCAAGAAAATCTCTCCCCTATCTGCAAAAAGCCTCCTCAAACTCTTTCCAGGCTGACTAGAAATCTGGACTAAGCCCGGAATTTGTAACAAAACAAGAAGGGAGGTGAGAATGGCTCTCACAACACTGCTTGGGGACAATTTGTTTGGAAGCAAAGAGCAATAAGCAACTCATACTAACTTCCTAGCCCTGCTTTCAGGCAGAAAACTCAGTGTTATCTCAAGAAGCCAGTAATCAGAGTAACCTGGGACTGGTCAGGGGAACTTTTTACCCATCCACCTGCCCACCCCCACCTTGTGTGTTAAACAGAGTTTGAAATATCTCACTCTCCATCCAGGGATGGGAGCTGGCAGATTAAAACACAGAAAGAAACTGCCATAAGGTGGGCAAAACTATTGTTGTGATTAGAAACCAAAGTCCTCCAGTGCAGTTGCTTAATTAAAGCATAAATACAAATGGATAAGTGTCTAATGAGCCAGTTCTACACAGTGTGTTTATATTCCTTTGAAAAAAGGAACAATGCTTAAACCAGTTGCAAGTAACAGTGCTCTCTCCCAGCCTGCTTTTCCCTGCAATCAGGAATCAGGCCACACAGTAGTTTGCTGACAAATTGGTTCATGTTATGAAGATAATGAAGGCATCAAATTACTTTGCACTCCTTCCCCCTGGAAGCAAGCAGGCTCTTGCAGAAGGAGATTGCCAGGGTTTTATGTGTGTGTGTGTGTGTGTCATTTGTGAGAAGACAAGCCCCAGAGGCCTGGCAGCCAAGGCAGGATGGCTCCAACCGCTGCTTCCTGGCAACCTCCTGCTGCTGCGCTGACCTCCTGCCTGAGCACTTGTCAGTGCTGCCAGGGAGGTGAACATGGCAAAGGCTCACAGACCCTGAAAAGTACCCAAGGAGATGCCCCGCTTGCACAGGTCCCAGAAACCATTTAGTCGTGTCAGGGCAGCTTTTCTCTAGGTCTAACAGCTCAGCTTTTCAGGAACAACGCCTAAAGCAGCAGGTCCAGCAAAGCATTTAACCAAGGAGTTGAGTAAGGTCATCTTCAGAAGAACACAAGTACTTGGCTACATCGCAGCCTTTCCAGACTGTGGCCCTGGAAGTTTTTCTCTTTCTGCCTGGTAAAAGGAATTTTAACTGCTTTGGAGTAAAAGGATAGGAGAGACAAAAAGAGAGAGAGAGACAAAAAGAGAGAGAGAGACAAAAAGAGAGAGAGAGAGACAAAAAGAGAGAGAGAGAGACAAAAAGAGAGAGAGAGAGACAAAAAGAGAGAGAGAGAGACAAAAAGAGAGAGAGAGACAAAAAGAGAGAGAGAGA
>VWZI01002420.1:803171-813373 GCA_013396835.1 Psilopogon haemacephalus
GGCAGAGGAGAGATTTAAACGGGATGTTAGGAGGAAGTTCTTCACAGTGAGGGTGGTGAAACACTGAAACTGCTTGCCCAGGGAATCTGTGGCTGCTCCCTCCCTGGAGGTGTCCAAGGCCAGGTTGGATGGGGCCTTGACCAACCTGTTCTAGCGGGAGGTGTCCCTGCCTATGGAACTGGATGATCTTTGAGGTCTCTTCCAATCTAAACCATTCTCTGATTCTGAGCTGCTATTAATAAATATAGAAATAAATCCTGAACAGGTAAGATTTCAGCAGACTAGATCCAAACAGCCTTTAAAACCCCCCCCAGCCACTACGAGCATCAACGAGCCCAGCAAAGCTCTTTAGTGATCATAAAAAAACATGTCAGGCTTTACCCTGCAATTGACTTGCTTTTGGGAACATAAGTTAAGCTTTAAATCTATATTTCATATATAATCAAGCAGCCAAATCGCCCTTTAGATATAGAAGCCAGCCCAGCCCGTGCCTTTATCTCAGAAAGCAGGAGGGCCAACAAAGCTGCAGCCGGGGAAGTGACAGTTTTTCTTTATTATCCTCCCCAATCATGTCCATCTTCTCATCTCCACTATCAAATTTCTGGACCTTCTTGATAAAAGAAAAAAAAAAAAATTAAGAGCGCTCTCCACAGGAAGCACAGGAAAGTTACAGATTGAGCAATGCCTGGGAACCCCTCTTGAAAGGATGCAGCCATAAAAAGGGCCTGCAAACAGGAGCAGTGTGCCCAGTCCTGCAAGCAGACCCTTCTAGTAGCACGAAAGGATGCCAGGGTCAGACACTGCGGGAATGCTGTGCTCCCTTCAAGGTCGACAACATCTTCTGCACCAACATCACTCACCGTGCACTTGGTGATGTTGGTTGTTTTCTTCCCTCTCTCCCTGTCCTGCATTGTGAGCTTCCCGAAAAAGCTCCCTCCTAACTGTGGGGTCAGGCAGAAGAACTCCTGAGCTCTGTTTCTTATGAAAAAGGACTTAGTTTGGGGGTTTAGGTGTTTTGGGGGAGGTTTGCTTGGTTTTTAAGAGTAGTTTCTCCATCAAAGCCACTTTCGTCATTGTTTTTGTTTTCTTTAAAGCATTCGAACGCTTGCTCTCTCCTCCTTTGCTGAGTTTATGGTTTCAGGTTGCAACGGTGGCAGCAACACCAGCTCCTGGGATTCCCTTGCGACCGCCTCTGCCCTGCAGTGTGCGATCCCCTCCGTGTGCTGCTGCAGCCGTGCGTGACATCAGCCTGACAGGGGAACTGATCCACTCTAACAAGAAGCACACGGGACACAAAAGTAGGATTTTTGTTTTCCTTCTGCAGCTGGATCAGTTCCCTAAGATGTTTCACTGCACAACCCCACAAAAACTGCATGGTTAGCACCGAGGGGCTGGCTGCTGCCGGGTGGGAATGCCTCCAGACCATGATGCCAATGAGCAGTTGTGCAGATGAAACCACATCTTGCCTTGGCTGGTCTGTGCCTCCCTTCATTCTTCTGCAAGTGAGCTACAGTGTATTGTCTTCAACTCAGCAATTATGTCTGCTCATAAAGAGCTTATAAAGCAGAGCCATTTTGATGAACCTAGGTTTTTTACTTTAGCCCCATGTGGGACATTACAGATTTAAGCTTCCTACAAGGATCAAGGCAATCTGAGGATTTGGTTTAGAATGACTTCATAGCCAGCTATAGAAGTGAGTGAAAGGATTCCACCCATCTCTGAGAGGTAGAAATGGATTTATGTTCAAATTCACTGTTTAGCCCTCTGTGAATACTCCACAAATCAATTTGTTTTTCACTTGTATGAATAACCCACAAATCAACACGCAACAGGAAATTTGAAGTTGAGGCTGGCACCTCCATCCATAATTCTTTCTGTCAAGGGGAAAGAATAGGAGGAAAAGACCTAAAGAGCATATTTTATATATCTGGAGAAAAAAAATTGGAAAGAAGGCTCTGCCAGTCATCCACAACCTTATCCCACACGGACCATGTCTCTTGTTACAGACCCAACATGCTACAGCACTCATAGTCAATGGGCTGCATTCACAAATGCCAGCCTTGAAAGCCAGATCAGCAGAAAGACAAGGATTTCTGAGCTTATCTATCACTTCTCATGCCAGTTTCCCACCACTGCAATTTGCTTTCAAGCCAGCACTTAAACTTTTCTTACTTTACAAACTTTTAACCTCAGAACGGCGATGCAGTGCTGGAGCCAACACCTTGCCTTGAGATACCAGCAGCAACACTAAAATGCCCTTCCCACTGTGTTGCAATATCTCACCACAAAGATATGAGAAAAAAAAAAAAAAGAGGGCAATTTTTCCTCTATGAGAAAAGGGGATTTAATTCCAGATGATTGTGCTGCAAAGGAACTACGCTAGCTCGATCTTGGCCAACTAACTTCAGCTTGGATTCTTTAGCTGAAGTATTTCACAAGATGTGACAGTTTCAGCACTTCCTATGCCCCAAGTGAAACTTCCTAACCTAACACTCACCAAAGACTGGAGTTTGCTTGGCTGTTGGAGGTGTTAGTAGGTTTGGGGGGAATATTTTAGAGTATATTTTTAAGTGCTGCTCGAAGTATCTTGGAAGTGGGTAATCTGTCTGATACCTGCTAAAGGGGCTGGTTGTTGGGCAGGATTTTCCCAGTTCAACCTGCATCAGTGCCTAAAAAATTAAAAGCAACAGGCATCACAAATGCTTGGAGGCAATCAGCAGTGCACAACTTTCAGAAGGGAGTTGGGATTTAGGGAACCTCCATTTTTACATTACTGATGTCAAACACTTAAAAATAACCTAATTGCTTAGAAAGAGCTATTTTATACCATCCTCTGAAAGGCACCCCAAGCCGAGGACCCAAAAACTGAGTACCCAAAGTCCCTAGGAATTGCTTAGAACCTCAGAACAATTACAAGGCAGATGTTTTCCTTTTCAGTTAGAAGAACTTATGGCCCATGGATTTGTGTTTCCTGGGACTCTACATATTCACTTAATGCACCTTCCTCCCATCCCTGCAGCATATTTCACTTTCCCAACCCCAGGAGCCTCCCCTCACTGCAGCAGCACTGTTTCAGGTCAGGTATATTCATGCAAAAGTCTGCCAAGTTCTTGGGAGCAACACACTAAGGATTTTTTTTTTTTCCCCTTTTCCCATGTGCCCAACAGGGTCTATTGGCATAGAAGGCTATGGAATTCACATCAGCTGAAATAAAACAAGAAAAGCCTCACCCTGAGGCTTCTGACAGCAAAACAGGCAGAAAGAAACCCCAGCCAAAACAACCAACCTTCAAAACTAAGAGCAAGAAGGACTTGCTTGGCATTGCTGTTTACTTGAAACCAGAACAGGACTGCTGAGACTTTCTGAAGGAGCTGAGAGCTCAGCTCATCGCATTTAGTCCAGCATTAATTCCTCTCCTATGCAGACGATTAAAAGGTACAAAGGTTGTTTAATTAGCACCTCCTGTCATGCCTTACAACTTGTACTCATCACCTGGTAGCAGCCAGACAGATGCACAACTGCGCCTACCCGCACATGCACAGAGGCACATCAGCACAGCCCCCAGCCCAACACACCAGAGGTTCCTCCTATGCAATTATAGCTGGGTGCCCCCCTAATTCTGATCTCTTGAGCATTTAATGCGTTTGCTCTGGGGTCTACACAATCCTGCTCTAATTTTGCCAGGGGCCTTTGTATCAAAGGCCTGAGCTGTGTGAAAGGTGATTTAGCAGAGATGGTGTCGGTGATTATTTTCAAAGGAACTGCTGCAGCCCCACCACGAGGGACACTGCAGCCTCCAGATAGGGGGCCCTTATCATATTTTCTATTCTCAGATAAGATTATGTTTCCTTTTTTTCATCCTCCTTCCTGAATCTTCTTGATAACAATTGGGGGCCAGTTTAATCATGGAGGTTGAAAATAACCAAAAGGGTTCCTAGGGTAGCGCTAGGGAGGACAGAGAACAGAGCCAGGTAGGTGGGGAGGAGGGAGAAGCCTTACTGGCCGGAAAAGTTGGCTAAGAGCAAGCAAGAAATAAAGCCAGCAGAAAGGGGGTTATTTCAAAGGGAACAGCTGTTAAACTGCAACCAAATGAAAAGCACATGCAGCCAATGTTCCTGTGGTCACCCCTCAAAAGCAAAAACAAAACGAGCTGTTCACGCGCCCATTCTGTGGTCTAAACAAATTAGAGTGAAAACGGGACCGGGACAGGGAGATGGATGACCTCAAAACAATAGGGACAGGCCCTTTGTGAGAGTGCCCTTTCGGCTGCTGCTGCTGCTGCTAGGGGGGTTCTAAACACTAATAATATCTTTGTGATAAAGACAAATGGCTTAGGCATGATGTGACTTGGTTCCAGGGAGCCGACCCCGACCTCTGGAGCTTGAGTCTACTTGGACTGAGTATCAGAGACAGGAGGGAGCAGTGAGTGCCCTATGTTACTGCCCCAAAAAGAGGACCTGGAGTTGGAGGTGTAAAGGAGGCTCCGTAGCTCTGGCCAAGGCTGCCCAAGACAACAAGGTAATGGTTACAGCATGGTGAGTCCCATGGCGATAAAAGTCCACTGGGTGCCTGAATGAGATTTTCTAAGAAACACCAGGCTGACCTAGTCCACAATGACACCATCTTCTCCGAGCCCACTCTAAATCAGCACCCTGAAGGTTTCATCAGAAGGTGCCAGGCTTTGAGAGTGGCAGTTAAAGGGCAGGAGGTGGGGTGGGGAGATAACACATTTCAGATGTGTTATAAATCAGAGCTGTTCATCGTCTGTTGTTACACATTCTCCCCTCCCATCTTTGTTGCAAAAAACCTAGAGAGTCCTGTTCTGCATTGCCAGCACTACCTCCAAACCACCCCTCAGTCACCAGCGTGTCTGTTGAGTCAGTGCTGATGTTCCCACATGCCAAACCACAGGGGACTGTTGATCCATCTTTGTGTAAAAGGAAACTGTTCTGTCCTTAAGGACTGCTTGCCGTGAGAGACAAAGTCTATCTAAGACACTAAAGCAACTCCCGAGGCATATCTTGATTTCCTGAGCTTGAAAATTTTCCCTAGAGGCAGCCTGGAAAAGAAGAAACTTCTGAGATGCTGCCATCTCCATATGACACTGGCAGGGACTGGGCCAGCAAGAGCAATCCTGGCTGTGGTCCCCATTCCTATTGAGGGAAAAGGTCTGCATTTCCAAACTGCAACATTTGGAGGCACCTAGGGGTCAGGTCACACAGGAGGCTACCAAACACCAGTTTGAATTCACCATGTCCCCTCTGAAGTCATGGACAGGTTAGCAAGTGCCCATCAACCTGCTTTTAGCCACACAGCAGTCAAAGCTACGCTTTCTCCTGAGCCTGACAGTTGGGGCTGGAAGCAAACCAAGGACCCACCTCCTTCCAGCGACAGCCAGTCCCAACCAATCTGCCAGAGCAGAGCACTTGTCCTCGAAGACACTCGCATGCAGAGTTCAAAGCCAGGCCTGTCTGACTGCAAGGCAGCGGATGGCAGCTTACCACAGAGTTCTTGGTAATAAAGTCTATTTGAAGGCTCTCAGTGAAAAGTGTGTTCCTAATAAAGGATAACATTTCACGGTCATTATGCGATACACTTAACTTTAAAAGGAACAAAAATGCTGAGAAAGTCATTTTCTGAAAAGGGCTCTCGGATTTCATTACTATGGGTCAAGTGCCTGGGGAGAAGAATTAAAGAAAAAAAAAAACAAACCCACGAACTTGTGCACAAATTAATTAAAGATATTTCCACTAATAAATTGTCCCCGTATCCCAGGGCAGAGCCTTGGGTTTGCAAAACCTGGTAATATCCAAGCTGTGGTTTTCTACACCAGGCAAGCAGTTCAGCAACGTTTAAAATCAAATGGACAGTGTCAATGATGTGAAGTTTGGGAATGGGAGAATGGGAGGGGGTCACTTCCTTCTTCAGCCCATAGAAAATTTCTGGTATTTTAGCACATTTCTAAGGAAAAGAAAAGAAAAAAAAAAAAAATAAAATCTCTGTGTTACCCTCTGAGAGGCCAAACCCCATGATGACCTCTTAACTTCTTATTTTTCCTTGATGCAGCCAATTTTTCCAAACAAGGTCCAAACATTCTTCCACCAAAATTGTGAAGGAGTCTGCTCCTTTCGATGAAAAGTCGCTGTAATACGAGAACATTGCACCACAAGGGGAAAGAAAAGAAAACAAAAATCCCAGAAGGAAAAAAACAGAATTCACTGTCAGCAGCTTTCTGAGTAGTGGGCCTGACACAGCCCCAATGCTAATCAGCCTCTTCCAACCACGGGGGACAGCTACCAGGAGAGGAGCTGTATCTAAGCAGCTAAAGGGCAACATTAGAAGGGCAGCAGTGTCCTGGGTCTAAGCTGTTTTCAAAGCATGGCCAAAGCTTTTTGGTCTTCTTAAAGGCTTTATAGTCTACAGGTCCACTTTCAGGGCAGGGCACCCTCAGCCCTCAGGTCATAGGTTGTGTTGAAGCTGGCATGCATTGCTGCATGCAAATTGTTGCCTTGTAAGGTGGTTTGCACCAGAGCTAATGGCTGCATGCTCAGGCCTGTCTTCTCCTTGTTCCCTGATACCGCCAAAGAAAACTGAGCTTAATCTTATTGTGTTGCTCTGATATTCTCACAAATGTTATTTTCTGACTACTGGGAGAGACTGGAAAGCACTTGTGGTGTTCTCTGTGGAAGGAAAGGGAGGTGGGAAGATTTGCAGTCCTTTTGCAGCCCATCTTCTGCAGAAACCAGCACCATCTTAGGTCACTATTGGTCCACTCACAGATGAGAAGAATTCACTCTCCAGAGAAGGTAACCAACAAGCCAAAAGAATGAACCTCTCAGACACACAAACGCATGAAACGGTCCTAAGAGCTGGGATAGTTTGTTTGGTTTGTACTGACCTGATCCCATTTGAACAACCCTGTTCTCACACTGATCAGGGGCTGAAACGGAAGGAAACTGCTTCAAGCTTCTCTTTTCCTTTATTTTTTTTTTCCCCCTCTCCCCCCCCAACCACTTAAATTTCACAAGCACCTGAATCTGATCACAACTTCCTCTGTCCAGTGTAAAGTTTAGTCTGAGAGAGCACACATACCACAATACGTTGGGATAATATTAATGTATAGTATTTGAAGCCCCAGGGCCTGTATGTTTCATTAATTTCCTCCCCATTAAAGTAAAATGAGGATATCCTGTAGAGAATTGCAGTGAACCATTCGGACTCTGAAACTCGTCCTGACCCTGCTAAGAAAAACAGACAGAAGAGGAAAGAGCAGCTGATGGCAATATAGAGCCACCCAAACGAAACACAGGGGCTCCTCGCTCAGCCCTCCTTGCACTACCACCGTGCAAACATTTAGCTTAACAGGATGTGAAAAGCTGCTCGGCAAGCGTTAAGAAAATATGCACTGATTTTTATTTGTTTAAAATGCGAAACATTTCCCCTGCATTCTTTGCCGTGCCTTAACCTCGGGCGCAGTTTCCACCCTGGGATTGAGCAAGCCAGGGACCTGGGCTGCACACGAATAATTCAGATTACTGCATCTGTCGGTGTGCATACCGATCCCTGCTGGTGAGCCCAGCGCACCCAAGCTCCAGGGCTGGCATCCCAAGGTAATCACCTTTTCCAGCAAAGCTGGGCACTCTGGTGGTCGATGCCAGCCTTTGAAATGGCTCTGTCAGGTTTAGAACAGACGCAGCAGAGCCCAAGATCTTTGAAAGCACTATATATTGCCTCCTCTCTGTTCCAGCGTCTTGTGTTTGGTTTCTCACCTAAATCCCTCTCACCTCCTCTACCCAGTAACCTTGGTGCTTAAGCCCCACCACAACTCACCTTGCCCCCTGACTCACTTGGAAATGACTAGACGAGGAAACTTTCCACTTTGGACTTGAAAGCAGAGGATTTTATAAGCAGGAAAGGTTTGGGGTATTTTTGTGGAAGACAAGGGCAACTATTCAGCCAAGGTTCAAGTTCTACCAGTTCCCTTATTTTGGCTGATTCAAGCATCTCTGCCTAACTGCCTGAACTCCTCTGCTCCATGGCAGCTGCCACGATGGGCAATGTAGGAGGCAGAGGTCTAACCCATCTGAATATCACTGAACACAAGACTCAAACTGAGACTGTGTCCTTCATTCTTTTGGCCCTTCAAGTTTTTGCATTTGTCCAGCAATCTTCAAGTCATGCCTGAAGTGATCCCCAGGAAGGCAGGATGAAGTGCAGGGAGCCAGGGGACCAGTTCTGCTCAGGAAACTTACCACAGGCTTCACAGCAAAGGTACTTCTTGTACATAAATTTGAAGTTGTTCTGGGAAATCAAGGACACAGATTGGTCTAAATTAGCTTCTGCTGACATCAGACACGCTTCAAAAACACAGCTGGGAAACAAATTTCCTCTGCTGTAGCCCACTCCAACACCAACTCTTTGAAGACCTAATTTCAATCCCAAGTAACAGCTCTGTCCTGGTCCAGAGCCTGCAGGTTAAAAAACATATTTTAGAAGCAGCATATTGCCTCTGCCAGGCTGCAGAGGATGCTCTGCCCATCCCTGGAAACATAGGGATTTTCTGGTGCAAGATATAGCAGAGACCCAGATATGGGCAGGGAAGGTGTCCTGCACTCCCCTGCAGAGAATGAGAAAAATTTCTCTCCATCCTCTTTCCCTAGCTGCTGCCTTTGCATTGTGGTGCAGTCTCAGAGAACCTGACCTCTGCACAGCTGTTGCAAATGGTGTTGGGATTCAGGAGCAGCTTGATGACACAACTACAGGGCAATGTGTCTCTAACACAACAGTCAGATAAAATAATCCCCAGCATGCAGCTCCACAACTTAAAATTAGAACAACTCACCTGGACCAGACTACTAAGGAATTTGGTTAGCTATCCCCAAAATCTTTAGCTCAGTGCCTCCTATCCTCCCCACAAACACCTAACTCTAATTCGTGGTCTTTACTTTCATAATCAGTACACTTCCCATGCAAGAGGTTCATAAGAAACATGCATTTGTGTTTGCCTGAACCTTAGAAGTGAAGCTCACTGTAGATAAAGCCTCCTTTCCTTATTTTCCAAGTTCCAGTAGCTGCTGTTTACTTCTCTGCTTTTGCCCAGCACCTTCTAGCAAGCCCCAGCACATTCTTCTCACATTTTACTTCACGTGTCCCTTTTGCCAGCAACTTCTTTCACCTTTCCTACCTCGGAAGCAACTTCTTTTACCCATTTCCCATCACACAATTCAAACGCTTCCTTAAATCAGAGGTGGGTCTGAAGAAACAAGGTTAAATCCAGATTTTGCAACATTTCTGTGGTGTTTGGCTCCTGGGCAGCCATTTGGGCCAGTCCCTGCTTCCAATGCCCTAAACTGCGTGAAGAATTTGGCCTTAGGGCATTAGAGGAATGCATGCAATGATTAATCACAAAAGGCTCCAAGCGCCATATAAGCGCCAGTGATTGCATTTGCACCATTTAGATTTGCAACCAGGACTTTTATGCTCATATTCGCTTGTAAAGTGCCAAGCTCCCATTTGAGACCGTGTACATACCATTTTTCCCCCACTCTGCACAGGCCTATCCCTTCAGCCAAGCTCTCAGCAGGGTGGGGAGGACGTACTCACGATGTAATATGCAATAGCCCTGATGACTACTAAAATTTCTTAATAAAAAAATATAAAATCATATAATATGAAAACAAACAAACAAATAACACTAAAAGAACACAGCCCCCTGCTCACGATTTGAATAAGAGGGAGGGAAGAAGGTGTTTGTGTAGGGGGGAAAAATTGTCTTAATTAAAATTCTCCCTTTCATCCTGGTAATTACATTCAAACAGGCGACAGCAGCAGCAGCAGCAGCATCGCCGCTTGTCAGCGTGCCAAAAAAAGAAATTGATTTGATCACCAGGACATCGTGTTGNACTGCAAAGAAGGGTGAAAACAGTGAGAAAAGAGGAGGAGGAGGAAGGGGACCCAGTGGCAGATAATACGGCAGTAATGATGGAAACACCTGTAAGCCAGCAGAGATCTAGCAGCTATCAGCTCTGGCTGCATTCCATATCCATTAGCTACAAGAGGCTGCTTGGGCTCCAGGAAAGGAGGGTGTTAGCTCTGACAACTGGTGAAAAGCTGATGAAAACATACCAAAGGGGCAGTCACGGCGCTGCCATTTGATAAAGAGGGGAAAAAAAAAAAAGAGAGAGAGAGAGAGAGAGAGAGAG
>VWZI01002420.1:813423-912202 GCA_013396835.1 Psilopogon haemacephalus
AAAAAAAAAGGCAGGAGTAAATCAGTCTAATTAATGGCTTTGCTCATTTATCGGGGGCAAATGCTAATTATTCTTTTTAATCACTTTTCTGCCGCAGTTGCTCATTCTTTCTCTCTCTCTCGCTTTTTTTTTTTTCCCTCCTGCCAGCTCTGCTTAGTGAGAGAGGCTGCTGGAAAAACAGTCCAAACATCAAGCTTATAAATAAAGAAAGCACAAGAGAAAACTAAAGAATAGGTGAAATTGTTCATGAAATCCTATCAGGCTTCTCTCCACCTAGAAATCTCCAGCACTGTTGCTGGTCACTTACCTTCCTTCATGACCTTCCAGTAAAAGAAAAAAAAAATCCCAAAGCCACCCAAAATGAAGAGCAGCATTTGACGGAGAGGTTGGAAGATGCTGCAAGACAGCTTTTAAAACCATCCCTTAAACCTCTGAGCAGCTGTTCTCATCAACCACGTTTCTGTCCCTTATTATTCACCAACACCTGCATGAAAGGCTTTTGTTCGTGTCACTCTATAGAAAACATCTCTCTACTGGTAAATCCAAGAGCTCCTGTGTGTGAATATCAGTGTTTGACTTTCCTGTCCTTTTATCCACAATGCGCAGAGCCTGTCAAAAGCAGTGAGCAATATTGGTTGCGTATCTCCAGACACCTCGAGAGCCTGGCTTTGAGCAGGCAGCAAACACACCACTTTCTCAAGCCTCTTCAAGCTGGTTACTCGAAAAAGCCACTAATTACCACCATAAATCTTGTTCCCATTCATCAAGCGGTGAGCAGAAACTTGGCTTTTGGTGACCAAAGAGACCATAAACACAGGGACTAAACCTGCAAGCAAACCCACAGACTTAAAACAATTCAACAAAACCACCCCCAGCAAATTGTCAAAAAAAGGCAAACCCAAGCCCTTGTAAGCTTTTTCTTTTTTTTTTTCCCCAGAAGGAAAAGTCAATTTGCAAACAAACACACTCCATTCATGACCGTCTGCTTGGAGTAAGACATGTGATGAGCATTAGCAAAGAGACACAGATGAAACACAACTGTCAGTCTAGACAGACAGCACTGAGAGCATAAGCAAAGCAAAGCTGCTCTGCCACCACAGCCAAGACCTGAGATCCTGTTGCTTCTTACCTTTAATCTGCAGAAGGCAACATGTTACTTACACCAGTGAGCCAGGAGGATCCACGTAACCTCCCCTGTTCAGGAGGAACACAGCCCATGGCAGCAGATCCAGGAGGACACAGGCGAGCTGCTAGAGGAAACTCCAGCTGCAGAGCAGCTTTCTTTGGTCACAGTTTAAAGGTCTCCAATAAGAATTTAATTCAACAATCCAGTTGCTGCATAGTAAATCCCCTGAGTACTAGATGTGTGTCTTGATAGCTGCTAAACCTCAGTAAACAAGTCTTTAATCATCCATTGGTAATTAATTAGCAAACAAGAACTAATTGCAACTAGATAGCTTCTTAGATTCAAGACAGTTGTTTTACATAAATCAAATATAGAGGTCCACGAGTTACACAAACAGATTCTAGGCAACCTACCTGCAGGTTTGTGAGTGGCAGAGCTCTACCAGTGAAAGCTGTTGAAAGGAAGCTGATTTCAGAGTGGTGCAAATAATCAGCACCTGTGACAGGTACTCACAAGCAATGCACCCAGCTGAGAGCAGAAACACCACCAGTGGGACCACGACCATGGATAAGCAAGTTCAGGAGGTCAGAGCCAAGAGCCTCGCACTCAGCAAAAGGTTGGAACAAACATAAATGACAAATATACACAGAATTTGTACTCCACTACATTTGCAGCCTGTTTCACAAAAAAGTATGCCTGGCTTTGATGCCAGTCCTAATGGCATTAAGTCAAGCTTCTGCCACCAATTATGAAAATAACCAAAGCTTTTTTTCCCCACGAGTCTCATTTTAGGAATTGACTTTATAACCTCTTAAAAAAAACCCCAGCAAATCCCCAAACCCAAGCTGAAGAGGTCTCATTACAGCACGAGAAATCAAAGCACTAATTTGGCATTGCCATACTAAAGATTTGGTGAAATCAAATAAAAAAATGTGTCTTTTGCTCTCCCAGGTTGATCTCAATTACAGTTTTCAGGCCCACTAATCCTTTTGTCTGTTTTCAAATACCCTCAAACCTTCCCCTCCCAGCTGTGCCATTCATTTGCCAGGCAACATTTGCCAGCAAGTAAACATGATGCTCTAGTAGCAATATACAGTAAGGTTTTGTAAGGTCTGCTAAGATACTGGGGGTATGCCAGCATGTCCTGAGGAAGAGAGATTGTTTTGAGTCCAGGCAGGTTACAGATAATACAAACGTCTTGGACACTTGCAAAGATGTTGCATTTCTGTAAGCACAGGACCAGATCTCATCCATCCTACAGACTCTGTGGATTAAGGCCTGATTAATGCCCAGATTTGCATTTGCTTTTTCTTCTTTCTCTCTGATGGAAATTACTGATCACAGCATCTCAGGTGTGGGAGAGAGGAACAGCAGCTGTTGCCTGTGCCACTGTAGCCCAGCCCTTTGTGCAGCTCCCTGTGCTGTGCTCACCAGGATGGACACGTGTCCATGCATACCCATGCACCATTGATTTCTCCTTGCCTTTTTAGGGCCTCACCTAACTTCGCCTGACTTTCTCTTATGGCCTCCCCTAAAACTACATCTCCCCACATAGAAGTTAAGGTGAAGTTTGCATGTCACCAACAGAGCTGTGCTGCAGGATTAGAAGAGGTTTCCCCTCTGCTTTCTTCCCTAGATTAGCAGTGCAGCATGACAAAGCTTTGTCTTCTCTCCTACGCATCTCTGTTATGTCTGCTTGCACAGCTCAGGTGGCTGAGGCTGCAACACAGTAGTTCACGGGCAGGGAGAGAAAAGAAAAGAAATATGAGTCTTCATTGAAGAGATATGAAAGAGAAGGAGGAGATTGGGTAGATAAAACACTCAACAACTGTGATTTACGTACACAACTGAAACCCAGTAACCAAATGGATTGAGATCCAGTCAGATGCTTCAGTGTTGTGTTGCAAAGAGACTGCATCACTTTGGCATGGCCTTCCCAGACACTGTACTGTCCATGGTTATGAGAGAATTTCACCCAAATGTGCAAATACACAAAACAGATCATACAGTGGGCTTGAGCTGAAACGTGTTAATGGCTACAACATTCCAAACTCCCCCTGTGCAGCTCAACCAACAGAACTTTGCTGCCCAAACTCCTGCATGGGGCCAGCACCCAACTCCTTTTTCATGACAGAGGAGGGAGGAGGCAAAAATCTGTTATACACTGCAACCTTTTATCTGCTCACATTTACCCCCCTGGCAATAGCTGGACTTCAAATGGAAGTAGAGGAAGAGAAGGTGAGATTTTTCATCTCAGTGGGGAGGCAGCAGCAGCAAATTTCATCTCACTCGGCTGCTTCTTACACAAGTAACACCCCTTTCAGGTGCCTGGGTCCCCCCCAAAACACATGCCCTGAGTGTGTGTTTACAAATTCTCCACTTATATATGCACCTCAAACCCTCCCACACAGAGAGCATACAAGGAGAGAGATTTAAAAGGAAAATATATCTTTCTCCGTATACTGTATGTTCTGCTGGTCTTTCCATTTCATTCTGCTTTATCTATCAAAAATATATTAACCCAAAAGCCTGTTTCCATCAAAGTCTCAATTCCATGAACATTTAAAGATAAGCCTTATCTTATTACTGGTGCATTAACAACAGAAATCTAAAGGGCTACTGTCAATCATCTCCTTNACAGCTTTGCAGAGAGCACGACTGGGACCTCACAGGGTTTCTGATGGACACAAGTGCACAAAAATACCACCCCTGCCTCAGTGAAAGGTACTGTGGAAAGACCTGAGGGTTTGGCCAGGGCAAAGCACACATCCACAGGAAGGGAAAAAGAGCAGCATCAAGCAGCACCCACACAAACTAAGACAGCCCAAGTGAGTTTTGGCACATACATGCCCCCCTCCCCTGTAGCACAGAGCCTGCTGGAAAATGATCTCAAAGCTATTTTCAAAAAGTTTGCCCAAGGGAAACAAGTCATTTTAAAAAAATCCAAGGTGACAGAGATCATCTGCACTTCTCTTTCCATTGCATCTATTTTTTATTACACCTTCTCCCTTGCCATCCTTATCTACCACCTTCACTTGGTATCTCATCCTTCCCATATCATGTGTGTAAAGTTTAAACAGTTCTTATTTGTATATATGTGTGTATGTACATATATGCATATATATGCACATTGGGGCAGCATCCAAATATCTTGGCAAAGATGCCTGTTTGATTTTTGTAAAAATTAAGAGATTCTAGATTACTGAAGGGAAGCAGTGATTGTTTTCTACAGTGATCTTTTGGGCAGAGCAAGCTCTGCACTGGACCTGAATCCCATGCCTCTGGGGCAATTAAAATATCCACTTTAATTTTGCAGCAATGTGTTTTCCTTCTCCTGCTTTTTTTTTTTTTTTCCTTTCTTTCTTCCTAATTAGAAGTTCTAATTCCGCAATGAGTGTCACTGAGAGCCCGAGCCAAAAATAACACAGCCTATTCCAAAGGCCCTTTGAAAAGCTTTTATTTTTAAAAGCCCAGAACAAGACAGATGATCCAAGAGTGATAAATCTAAGGTTTCCGAAAAGAGCTGAGGATAGCAGGAGGGCAAAGAGACAGCTCGGGATGAACATCACGCACAGTGCAGCTCCTAGGAAAAACAAACTTCTGCTCGCAGACAGAACTGCCAACTATGCATCTTCAGTCTCTACCAGAGATCTTACCAAGCCTTTCTATATGCTAAAATAGTTGCCACTGAGGACCTACAGGCTCAAAGCCTCATCCCCTCTAACATCATGAGCTAGACTTGCCGTCTGCTTTCCCAGATGTAGGAGAAAGCACAAACTTTGAAGGTCTTTGCTCTGGGGTCTGTCCCTTGAGCAATATGGGAGGGCACTTGCCCTCCTGCCATGTAGTACTCCCCCGTAAACATGGCTGAGGGACGTCCTGTCATCTCCTTTCCCTAAGATAAGATGAGCACAGTGAAACCATTACATATGGTCAGTAGCTCCCCAGCCACACACATTGGTTAAGTTTTATTTTCACAGAGAATGCACTGCTCAACACAGCCAGAACAGCACCAGAGGACAGTTCAGCACTGAGCACAGATGGAACCTGGAACCAGACCACAATTACCCCAAATGAAGTCTCTAAAAGAATTTCACTGCACCTTTTTCAGTAAGTTATCTGCTAGTGCTCCCTTAGTTCCTGAAAACATTTGGTATTCAAGTCAAAAACATTACTGCAAGAGCCTCTGAGAGGGAAGCTGGCAAAGAAAAGCTTATCTAAGGATGATGCTCCAGTACACACTTCTGGCCTTCCACACCATTGCCATCCACACACTCATATTATTTAGGATTTATTCTGATGTGAGGAAGATGGCTTCCTCTCACAGGGGATCAGCTTCCAAACACCCCTAAAAAAGAACTGTGAAGGTCCTCACCCATCAGCAGTTGTCTGGCAGAATAAGAGACCAACTCTAAAGCTAAACTGCCCTCAGGGGCAAACTGAGGGCTGCTGCTGCTGCTTTTATTTTAAGCTACAGGTATTGCAGCATGAACATTCAAATTAGAAAATACACTGGAAGAGCATCTAAACACCAACCTCTGCTGAAAGCAAAATTAGTTCAGACCAGGTTGCTCAGGGCTTTATCCAGTTTGGTCTCGGAAAATTCCCAAGAATACAGATTCCAAAATTTCAAATGATAGCCTGGTTGTATCCATGTGGCTTTCTAGACTGAAACAGTCATTTCTCTCAGGTTATTGAGTGGGAGAGACAACATTACATGGAAATGGGTAAAATGGCTTATCAGGTCACTGTTGGAAAGAGAAAATCACGTAACTAGCTCCCTGATGTACTGTTTGTTGCATTACATAAACGTGCATTCAGGTAAACTTGTCTACAACAGGAATTGAGTCACAGCTTAAAGCAGAATTAAAACCAGATTATGTCTTCTCAACGGTGGGAAAATGGAAGAATGAACTGTAGGTCTTACAAAAATATAGCAAAGGGACACAACATTTTAACCAGGCAAACACATCAGATGTTTATGCATGTTAGGTGTTTATTTTTCAATCAAGTACATGTGCCCAGATCATGACAGGATGTTTGAACTGTGCACATCAGGTCTTCTACCCACTGTTTATATGAATGTCATTCACTATCAGGCCTCTGCGGAAGATAAACAGATTGAAGAGAGCTGGGGGCATATCAGACTTTTGCATTGCTTCCGCCTCGAGCTCTGCTCTGGGTGCTGTAGGAAACAAAAATCTCTTGACCAGAAGAATGTCAGAAGAAAAACAGTGGAGGCAGAAAAAGAATGAGTCACAAGCCAGGAGGTAGAGAACAGTGCAAAGAAGAGGCAATTACCAAAATGCTTAGAGATGGGCACCCTTGAGACTGCCTAGGGCAATTTTTCCAGAGTCTAAAGATGACAAAGTAGCTGAAACCAAAACCAGAAGGACACAGGATCCACTTACCTGGCAGGTAATACCCAACAGGCATGGCAGAGCAACTTGCTAAGGACTGCAGGATTGCCAAGTGCTCACTGACATTCAAATCATTTGGCTTCTTGTTCATTTGAACATCTCTGAAGTCTCAGAAGCCATGAAACCAAACAGTAGGCTTGAACCCACACATGGGGTGAGAGGGCCTTAAGAGCTGAAGTTAATCACAAATCAAACAGAAGTGCCTGTAGTAACTTTGCTGATGCCCATTCCTACCACTGTCATCACTGCAACCCTTAACGTTGATTTGAGAAATACCTACGTAAAGGTAAGACATTAAAGCATCCACTGCTATTTGAGGCTGGCCAGAAAGCCCAGGGAGGACTCTAAAGATATAAAATCATAGAATCAGTCTGGGTTGGAAGGGACCACAAGAATCATCTAGTTCCAACCCCCCTACCATGGGCAGGGACACCTTACCCTAGATCTGCAGTGAGTGACACATAGCAAAGCACATCCACGAATCCTTTCTAGCAAGATCTGCTTCATCAACCTACAACTGCATCAAATTATTCCTTGACACAGCCCAACATCACAGTGAAGTTGACATAAAACATAGGCACAAGCTTTAAGCCAGAAGTATATTTTTGGGGAGCCATCCTTGCCCTGTTTTTGCTGTGGGTTACCCTTAGGTTTCACACACTGTTATAACCAAAAGACAATATATCAATGCTCTGTGCTCCTGTATTGCCTTCCCCAGATGTTTTCCCTTCCTTTTCTCTCCTCTGCTGCAATGCCAGAGCTTACTCTGTGTGGAAGGAGGGGTTTAGAGACTACCATACAAGCATTGGGCTATGCCCTTTAAACAAGAAGTTAAATGTCTGTAATTTGGGTGGAAATGCTCCAATTCTGCTGGAGATCACCATGGCCACAGAGCCATACAGTGTAGACATTTGATCTGGGGCCTCAGCTGCATGCTGTGGGCTTGCCCATCCCACTAAAGTTAGCCATAAAACTCACCTTGACTGTTCTAAGTGTAGGTTTAGGGCTACTGCTTTTGAACCCTGTTTATGAGATACCACCTCTACCTTCCAAAGGTAATTAGAGTAATGGTTCAACCTATGTACCTAACACAGGGTGGAAAACTAAAAGCAAGAGGATATTTGCAGCGTTCATCTCTGCATTCAAGCATCCAGAGCACAAACTATGACCATGATTGCTATCAAAAGGTCACTCACACTAACTAGAGATTAAGAAAAACAAAAGGCAGATGGTTAGGGGAACTCTCCCTTTACACACACGTTATAACTCTGCCCGATTGAAATAACAAGTGAAAGGATGGCAGGATTATGCACAAATCCCCAACAACCCCAAAAATCTGGCGTTACTACTGAACAGCTCACATACCCAGGCTCAAAAAAACCAAAACAAAACAAAAAGGCAACTAATGAAACAACAACATTTAGTAACAGAACTTGGCCTTCAGCTGTGAGGTGCTGCTTCTTGAACTGGTTGTACCAAAGAGCTCTAGCGATAGATACAGTATAGATGGAACAAAGAGAGCCACGAGGATGAGGTAAAGGTATTTTCTTTTGCATGGGAGAACTGATCAATCTACTATGCCAGCATCTGCAAACTCAGAGTGGGAAGACCACTTCCCTTCCATTCTGAGCAGTGTCATGCATTTCTCTTCAAACTACGATACCACCTAAGCCCAGTGTGCTTCCTGTGTGGCACACTGTCCTTTGGCTGAAGCACTGCCTTTTAAAAAGACAAAGCCATCTAACTTCATGTATGCATGCTCAAACCTCACCCAGCCTGCCATGTACTAACTGTTGCACCGTGAGGACAAAGACACACACCCCCGCCCTCTGCTTTCTGCTTTGCCAGCAGCACAGAGTGCCAAAGCATCATTTGGGCAGCCACATTTATGGCTAGATAATGCCATAGGACAGCACAGGTTAAAACACCCTTGGGGTGGGTGAGAGGGTAGTAATCTGTTTCTTAAGGTATAAATCCATGAGCACAGTTCTACAATGGACTATTGTCCCCATTGTCTTTGAGACTGGTAACTTAGCCATGCATTTCTTGAGGGTTTGAAACAAAGGTTTTCAGATGTGCACATCTCTGGTCACTATCTGGGGCCCACAGCAGCAGTAGGTATTATTCCCTACACCTAGTTAGCACCCCAAGATGAGCCCAAACCTTAACGTGAGGCACTCCATTTTCCACGCAGGCCCTGAAAGGCAACCTTGTGTTGCTACTCCTCCTTGGTACGACAGCTGCGGGGTTAAGAGCGCCGAGTCCCAGTTTCAAGGTTTTGTTTCAGAGCCTCATCACTTCCCATCATGACCTGGGTGGGGGGAGATAAAGGCCGTCAGTCTGTCTGCAGAACAGGCTGGCTCTGTTTGCCCCGTGCCCCAGCCAACAGGGGTTGTCGACTTTTAATGGAGCACTCAGGTTTCCACCGATGCCAGCTGCAGATAGAAGGGCCCAGCAGCAAATAAATTCAGGTCTCTGGGGGCCGCTCAGATTCTCCTCTTATTTGTTAGTTTACCTGCAAAATACAGTTGGGCTAATTCCTGCTTGCATGGTTGCCAAGATATGCTTCCCTCCTCTTCTGAGTTAGTAAGGGGAGCAAAATGAGCAAGTGCAGCAAGGCTAATGGAGTAAGAGAGCATTTCCCATGGCTTAGGCAATAGCATGTTTTCTGCTGGGGATTGTTTGCTCAACGTGCTGCACAGAGGTGAAGTTGTGCAGCACTTTATAATAACTAAGTCTCATTCGTTACAGACAAAGGTGCAGAAGGTTTTACAGTATCTGCGTGTTCAGATGGGCTTAAATCCAACGGCTCCTCGTGACACCAGCTGCTGAATTTATTGTATGCTTATTACAAGGCCAAGGAAGGAGAAGGAATTATCAGCAAATGTCACCTTTGATTTTTAAATATTAACAAAAACATTTTAATCGCACCCGAAAGCATCATGTTACTGAAATGGACCTGCATACTCACCTGCAATTCAAATCCCCACTTATTTCATACATAAAAATGAGACTGGATGTCTCCTCAGACTCTGTCTAGGATCCACCCTTGTTACCAAAGTATCTTTCTGCAAAATTTGCTGCTTCTTAGTTCCAAAAGACGTAGATGCTGCAACTCGGACGTGAGCCACAAGAGAGAAAGGCTACTGTGCTCAAACTGGATGCAGTCTGGGTTTGGATGCTTGGCACCTAAGTGTTTGATGACAGCTCTGATGCAGGGCTGTGACTACAGCATCCTTTAATGAGAAAGTCAAGGTTGTGAAGACTGAGTTTTGCAAGACTAAGATTAAAATGCACCTAAGAGAACCAGGATAATTTGCATATCACCTGCACACCACACAATTTGCACCAAAATTGTCTGCATTCACTCATCCTCAAAAAAAAATTTTTTTTTTTTACTTTTCTTTTTAAAACAGATCCTAGTGAAAACCAAAAACTAAGCACATGCCTTGTGGACAACAGGCTCCACACAAGTCCAGCTGAAGCCAGTGAAAGTAGAGTGAAAAATGGAGTGAATATAAGTGCAGATAGCTTGATTCAGAAGAAACTTCTGACATTCACATGAGTTAGGTGAAAATCATCTAGAGAAACTCATTACAGGCTGAGCATGAGACTGTTTGGAGAACATTAAAAAATAGTTATCAATGGTACACTGTTTGGGAGGATATATTAAGCAAGGGTCACATCCCTGGAGGTGTTTAAGGCCAGGCTGGATGAGGCTCTGGCCAGCCTGATCTAGTGTAGAGTGTCCCTGCCCATGGCAGGGGGGTTGGAACTGGATGATCCTTGTGGTCCCTTCCAACCCTGACTGATTCTATGAAATCTATCCTCAAGCTAAATCTATTCAACATTTTCATTAACAGTGTTGATGACTGCATAGAACAGGTGGAAATAAGTATGCTGGAGGAAAGGACTGGATTTTAAGTGATCCTGGTAAAGTGGGGAAGTAGTCTGAAAAAGCAGGTTTAAGAGGCAACACAGAAATAAGTAAGTGCAAAAGGGAGAAGTAAAGTAAGAGTCTTTGAAGAAGGCATTGTGATAATGAGCTGATGCATTGAACTTAAGGCAATTAACCCCAAATTCTGCAAAACTCCTGTTTGTAAGAAAGAATAAATAGGAAGATGGTCTTAGACACACTCAACCTTAAAATCCTACTTTATTCAGTCAGTACTCATGAGGCTCTAGCTAGAGTATTGCCTAGCTGAGGGAAAGACACTTAATGAAAGACACTGACCAGTTGAGAAAACTCAGGGAGACAAAAACAACTCCAGATGTAGGAAACACAGCCCCCAAGGGGAGAGACTGCACAAGCTAAGAACATTTAGTCCAGAAGAAAGAAGATTGAGCATGGATGTGATCAGTCTTCAAGTACATAAAAAAGCACTGCAAAGAGAAAAGGAGTGGTCTGTTCTCTGTGTCATAGTGGATAGGGATTAAAACAAACAAAAAAAGTTTATACTGCAACAGGAAAGATTCAAGCAAGAACAAACTTTTTCCCTTTCCTTCTGAAACAGCCTTGCTAGTAAAGTCCTGTGACAATCAGTGACAAAATCTCTAAAACCAAGTTGGCTGGACACTTGAAAAGAAAAGCATACATACAGCTGATCCTTCTTTTGGGTAGGGATTTTAGGATTTCATTTGAGAAGTGATAGCCCCTGTCATTATATATATATATATATATGTATGTATACGTATATATATTTAACTAGAAGACATCTTATTGAAAAGGCACAAAGGGACACAGAACCACAGACTGAAGCTCATTAGATGCTACTTTCCACCTGATCTGGTACAATCTTAGAACAAAACACCACTGTATTTCCTCCAGATGATGCCATGTAACGGAGCCCCTCCTCTTAACACTGAAGTGCTACAAGCTGGAGATGCAGCACTGCTGCACTGTAACTTGTGCTGCTGCTGATCATCCCTTCAAGTCAGACTGCACACCTGTGGTTAAGCAAAGAGATTGTCCAGCCCCACAGAGTGCATGGTCACTTACCTGGGCTCAGAGTGACAGAAACTCTGGCACCACAAGCACAAACAATGAGATTAGCCACAGAGAAAAAAACCTAATTTGCAAGCCAGGAGCCACAGGCTGTTTACACCAAAGCATCCCAGTTATAAATGCTTAATTAAATCAACTTTTTTTTTTTTTAAATAATAATGTATTTTCCACATCACTGACATTTTTTGACTTGTTGCAAAGCCTCTCTTGATACTGCTTGTTTAAGGCAGTAGAATGAAGCTACTGCAAGAGGCAGAAGCCAGGAGCACCTGAGTGCAGAATGGTGATGCTGAGTTTGCTCAAGATACACGAGACCTGCAGAAGTCTTTCCAGCAAAAATTCATTCGACAGTGGTTTCTGACAGTGCCACCTTAAAGTCCAGGTGAACAATGAAGATTTCAGTTCTGCTAACTTAAAACCGAAGCTGTTTTCACAATCAGGTGGAGAACTTAAGAACTTGTTTTGATGCCCAAACCAGTTTTGTGACTAACTCTGGATTACAACTGCTTAGCAAAAAGGGGAGAAGCTCATAAACATCTAGCAATTATCAACTGTTGATTCATGTTGCTCTACCTTTGCATGGCAAGCCCCCCCCACCACTTCCCCTAAAAAAGAAACAACAACCTAAAACCAACCAACCTATACAAACAAACAAAAAGAAACTACCTCAAAACAAAGACACACTAAAACAGCAACAACAACAAAAAAAAACCTCCCCACCAAAACAACCAAACAAAACCAACCCAGGAACCTGTTTTGAACTCTTTTTCTTCTTGACCCTGTTTTTTTTTCTGTTTGTTTTTAAAGCAGGCAGGGTACTCTTACCCACTTCTCTGGTTTGGCATAAAACCATTCTCCAATTAGTTCAAACCAGCACACCAGCCAAGTCCACTACATGGACAGTCAGCAGAAGACAACTCTTAAAATGCTTTGCTGCATTATCAACAGTGTTATGAACTGATTAACACACTAACAGAAATACATCTCCACTTCAGTCAGTTACCACCAATATCGCTTCCTTTAAAATTGAAGTTAAGTATTCTCCTGGGAATCACAGAGCAGTGAGATTTTACTTCCAATGCCAGGTAAAACCACCAGGAAACAATCAAAACTAGGCTGATCACCTGATAAACCAAATCCATTAAGCACCAGAAAAAGCAAAGGAAAAATTTGGGTATCTCCATTATGCTGGAATTATCCACACGTGTTCATAAACCATTGGCTTAACAAAGAGCTGTTGAAAACCAAACCAAATGAAACAAACAAAAACCCCAAAACAATGCAGAATAAAACTAACAAAAAGGAAAACAACAACAAAAAAGGGCAAAATTTAAAACAAGAGTCTGGCTTTAACCAAATGAAAGACTCAAAGAGTGCTAAAAAATTCCACACCAACCTCAGCGTTGCTTAACTTTAATGACCTTTCAGAAAGGGAAGAATCCTAACTGGGCAAGATGTGCAAATACAGCCCAAAGTTAATTTAGCTGGCAGGAAGAAGAAGAAGGAGCAAGAACTGAAGTGCCACCAAAGCTAGGCTGAAATTGAGTATTGACAAGTGCAAGATAACCACAAAGAACACATAAATTGAACTACGCTGATACATTAACAGAAGCATCCAAGATAAAAGATTTGGGCATCACTGTGAACAGCTCAATAGAACACGGACCCTGCACAGCAGGACTCTGGGGGATAGATGCTTAAGAAAAGGGACAGATTACTGAAATTATTAAAATGCCACTGATCAATCTTCATTTTGAAGAGCATATTGATTTAATAAAGCCATTCGAAGCATGGGGAGTTTTCCATACCGATGGAGGTTGCTAAGATTTGCACTTCCAAAGACAGATGACATCTGATAAAGGTCAATTAACTAACAGCAAGAAGGGAAATCATGACTTCTGTTCCAGCAGAACATGAAATCAACTGAAAACAGCAAATTAAAATTGCAGTTTCATAATTAGCTTGCGGGTTAGAGTGCCGTGAGATGTCCTGGAAAATGCATTTCAGCAATTTTTTAAATGATTGTGTATTTGTCTGGCTAACAGAGAAACCCACACTTACACTAGACAGAACAAAATCACAAATCTTCAGGCTCAAAGGACACAGGATACCCACCCAGTGTGAAGAGTCTGGGGAAAGAGTTCCCTTACAAGTAGCTTATTCTATAATTAGCCATGGCAGAAGTTTTTCTACTTTCCAGGAGTGTGACACTGGAAACATTAAATGCCAATGTTTTAGAATCTATCCCTATCTTCCCACAAATCTGCTTTAAAACAGGAGGGAAGAAAAATGAGGTAAAGGAGCCTGAGCAACTCAAAATACATCAGCCCACAAGGCTCTCTCACACCCAGCAACATGCTGTGTGTGGTGTGTTACAGACAGCTGACATCAGCAGATCAAAGATGGTCAAGACTCTGCAGGCAGTTCTCTTCTATGTTACTAAACAGGACTTAAAAGTGGAGCTGCAGAAGCGCCAACATAATTAACTGATCTCCAAAGAAAGGGACAAGGAATCCTCCCTGCACAGGCGGCATCACAACTGGAGTAAGCAGCCAAGGGGCAAGGCTGATTCAACCCCAACTGTGGTTCACCATGTTCAATAGTCCAACAATTCACCCATTTGCATTCCAGTTTTGAGACTCAGTCTTTCCACCTTATGTGTGATCAGTGAATCCATCACTGTCCCCTAAACTTAGATCCCTTGGAAGAGACAAGGTCTGACCAGGAAAATAATAGAGCTCCTATTACAAGAAGGAGATGGATGTGCTGGAAGGTGTCTGGAGAAGGGCCACAAGAATGATCAGAGGGCTGGAGCACCTCTCCTATCAGGAGGGACTGAAGGAGTTGGGGCTGTTCAGTCTGGAGAGGAGAAGGCTCTGAGGTGACCTTATTGTGTCTTTTCAGTATCTTAAGGGGGCCTACAAGAAAGCTGGGGAGTGACTTTTTAGAATGTCAGGTAGTGATAGGACTGGGAGGAATGGAACAAAGCTAGAAATGTGTAGATTAAGACTGGATGTTAGGAAGTAGTTCTTCACCATGAGGGTGGTGAGACGCTGGAATGGGTTTCCTAGGGAGGTGGTGGAAGCCTCATCCCTGGAGGTATTTAAGGCCAGGCTGGATGAGGCTCTGGCCAGCCTGATCTAGTGTGAGGTGTCCCTGTCCATGGCAGGCAGGTTGGAATTAGCTGACCCTTGTGGTCCCTTCCAACCCTGACTGATTCTATGACTCTACTTTGAAGAACATTTTCTGAACATCTGACTCTAGAAGCAAAATATACCTGCAGGCAGAAGGGTGCAAGCTAATCCCTGCTATGCTACAGCCCTACAGAGACAGCTGATCCTTTTGCAATTCCAAACTGCCAGTCAAAGCTTTAACATCTTAATACACAGCATGCTCTAATTAAAATTTCTAATTAAGAGGAAAAAAAAAAAAACAACAAAACACAAATCACTAACCTGCAAAACTAATGTTGCAAATTAGCAAGCCTTATGTATAAACAGAAAGAAAGTGGGTTTGGTTGCTCTTTCATAGGTCACATTAATGTTAGTATGTTAACCAAACAATTCTGGACAAAGTCACTATGAGTTTACCTGTCCCAATAGTGGGAGACAGATAACACTTTCTAGACAAGCTTCCTTTGTTAAGGTATGTGGTAAGCAACAGACATCTTACCATCTGCCTTTGAAGACAGACAACACCAAAAAGGACCAAAGAACAGACAGACAAATTTTGCCAGCACTGCCTCAGTGGCAGATGAAGTTAGCTCAGACTTTCTCTTATTTTTTTTCCAAGAAAGAAGGGAAACATTCTGAGGAGTCTGGACTAAATACCTACTAACAGCAGACTCAGAAGTGGCCTTCACCTGGTAGGTAAGTGAAGTGTGGAAAGATAAGAAGCAGGAGTTATCATCTGAAGATTCAGCTCCACCCATGTGATGCTCCCACACACAGCACTGAATAATTCAAACTCATTCATCCAATTTGGTAAACTGGACATGGATTTATTGGAACATATCAGTGAGAATAAATTGTACATGTGCATTAAGAAAAATGCGAGCAGCACTACTCCTAGGGCTTTACAAATACATTTAAGCCTAAACTCATATCTCTTGTCCAGCTGTGTGTNGTGAGGCCACAACTGGAGTATTATGTTCAGTTCTGGGTTTCCTAGTTCAAGAGAGACAGGAACTAGTGAAGAGAGTCCAACAGAGGGCTACAAGGATGATTAGGGGCCTGAAGCAGCTCATTTACAACATGAGTCTAAGAGACCTAAGGCTCTTTAGCCTGGAAAACAGAAAACTGAGAGGGGATTTTTAATGCATATGAACAACTCAAGGATGGAGGTCATGAGGATGGGGCTGGGCTGTTCTCACTGGTGGCCAGAGATAGAATGAGGGGCAACAGGTACAAACTAGAACACAGGAGGTTTCACTTGGACTAAAAGAGAGCTTCTTTACTTTGAGGTAGATGGAGCACTGGAGCAGGCTGCCCAGAGAGCTTGTGGAGTCTCCTTCTCTGGAGACCCTAGACATGTTCCTGTGCAACCTGATCTAGGTGTACTTGTGTTAGCAGGGGAGTTGGACTAGATGATCTCCAGATGTCCCTTCCAACACCTACCATTCTATGATTTTATGAAACACTTAAAAAATATATCCTATACCAAGGGCACAAAAACTGTCAGATACTGCCAAGCACTGGAACTGAAAAAGCAAAACACTTGGCAGAGAGCTTCTCTCAGCACTGATCTTGCAAAAACTTCAGCTTCAAAATAAATTGTAATGTTAAAAAACTGTGGTGCTTAAACATTTACATATGGGTTACAATGAGAGGGTTAAATAGCTAAATAAATTTATGCTCAGTGTTTGTTAAAACACTACTCCTAGGGCTTTACAAATACATTTAAGCCTAAACTCATATCTCTTGTCCAGCTGTGTGTTCCTGACAGCTCTATTTTCATTCCAAACTGGCAAACCTCTTTGCTTTTCCACTGTTTTACACCCAGGTATCTCACTGAAACTGCCCAGTCATGCCATGCTTTGCCAGATGGCAAATGAGATTTACACCTCAACTTGGAACTGGATGGAGACCAAATTGTCCACTTAGTGGGGCTGTAAGCACAGATCAATCTTCAGAGTTAAACCCAAAACAAAAACCTCATGCTGAGGTATAATGTGGTTTGAGTTTCTCT
The DNA here is from genome assembly GCA_013396835.1 of Psilopogon haemacephalus. NCBI lineage: Eukaryota > Metazoa > Chordata > Aves > Piciformes > Megalaimidae > Psilopogon > Psilopogon haemacephalus. Next base: position 830,162 of record VWZI01002420.1, read on the forward strand.
CCAAACAAACTGCTTCTCTTGCCAGAGCTCAATTACATTTGAAATGAGGCAACACTGCATACTGCCTCTTTTCCCCTTCTACATTCACTAACAATTGAAAACCATCTTAGTTCTCTGATGAAGAAACAAGGAAGACACACATGAGAAAACACATCTCATGCTCTATCACATTCAAGCTTTGCAGCTTCTTGCCCTCATGCCGAAACTGCTTATGCCATTCTACCTTCCCCTTCAGCTACAACAGGGGACAGGAAATCAGCTGACAGACTTGAAAGCTCTCACCCTTCTTGTATCTTAAGATGCAAAGTGAAGGGGGAAAAAAAAGATTCCTAGTAAGATTTCCTGATTAGTCCAACGTTTTGTGTATTTTTCCAAAGGGATAACCTTTGTCAGGAAGCACCCGAGGATGAGACTTAAGAAACACAGTGTTTGATGCACACTGAGCAATCAAATGAACTTAATTATGGCCTCATCCTTAAAACTAGGTTGCATAAAGAGACACTCTATGCATAAATAACAAAGTATGAAACAAACATTTGAAGAAAATAAAAGCACATTTGCTTACCCTCCTGCACCTGACTGCCCAGCTGCATTCTGCTTCTGGTGCATGTGCACTCCCTGTGCAAAACTCACTCGTGGAGCTAAGTGTCCTGAGCTGTGTGTATGTTACAGATTGCTCACTCACTCTCTTCTATCTTTTCTCAGCGTCTCAGTCCAAGGGTTTAAGTGCACAGTCAGGATAAATACTCAGATTCTTTCACTAGAAAGCATGCAGAAATCATTCTACAGGCAAAAAAATTCTAGGAGAATCAGACAGAACCAAATAAGTGTGTAACAGAGATGAACAGGCTTCAAAACAGGTAAATGCAAAATAACCTATCTTGGCATAAATTACTTGATGCAAAGATTGGAATTGGCAGCTGCAACTCAGGAAAGAGATTCTGGAATATTCACTTGGTTCTCTACCATCACTGGCTCAGCATGTGGTGACAACCAAGAAGTCAGTCACCAGATACTGTTGTCAAGACAAAAATCTTTTGTGTCTCAAGGTAAAACCAGATAGCTCATATGTTCTGCAATAAGAAGAAAAGATGGGGAGTTAGAGAACACATGTAAGGCTACAAAACCATCTGAGAGGCCTAGTTTTTCAGGGGGGAGTAATTTTAGTTGCTTCTGACTCCTGAACAGTCATCAACGTTTCTTCCTCCAAAGATTATCTACCCTTTTCTAACAGTATGACCTACATTCTGTCGAAAATGAATCACATACATATAGCAGGTGGGCACCAATGTAGATAATACTTCAATAACCTGACAGTATCTAGAAGAGCTTCTGAAAAACCTTGATCTTTCCAGGTAATAAAACAGTACTCTCACAAAGGGTGCAGAATTCAATTCAGCTTTGGCCAAAGTGAAGCTTAAGACAGAAATCTGCACATTGAAGAAAAGAAGACATTTAGGCAAAACCACTCTGTGGAGTCTAAGTTTCAGCTTGTCCTTATGCTGTGCTGTTTTAGAAATGAATGCACCAAGAGGACATTGGATGTTAGGAACAGGTTCTTTACCATGAAGGTAGTAGAACACTGGAACATGTTGGTCGAGGTGATGACTGGGGCCCCATTCCTGGAGATATTCAAAGTGAGGCTCGACAGGGCTCTGAATCCATCACTGAATGCACAGCAGCACATCTAGAAAGACTCCACATTCTGGCACCAGCAACAGGAAATAAGCACACCCACAGTACTCTTTCTCCTCTTACATATTGTCTACAGGGGAGCTACAATCATATTAAATGATGTTTTAAAACTATTTTTGCACAGAACAGTGAGAGAATTTGTGATGAATCCCAGACGATTACCTCTCCTTTCTCCAATACCTTATTCAAACCCTCCCCAAACCCCTGGCCTCACACCACAGACCAGCCACACAGCTCCTCTTATTGTCCCAGACTTGGCACATTAGCTCCATCTTAAAAGAAATTATCCCATTTATGTCCTCAGGAAATTTGATTAAAACTCATGTGTTTGTAAATAAGGAGCTTCCCAGCTCACTGTAGGAAGCTAAAAGGAAAACACCAAGTTTTTGAAACTGCTATTAAAGTAGCATTTCTCAGCTGCCTTTCATCTTTTATTTCACAAGATCCCCCAGCTCTTTACAGATGTACATGTGGAGCTGCTGTCCCAGCAGTGAGGTGTGAATGGTCCAGAGGTGGCACATGGCTGCACTGGGACATTAACTGCATCATTTCAGCTCCTCGAGCTGGGTGCTCACTTTTGCTCTGCCACCCTGTGGCTGTTCAACTGCAGAGCTCCAACAAAGAAAGAAGGTGCCTACTGCCCAGAAAGAGATGTCCCAAGTCAGTGCCAAGAACTCCACCAGTGCAGATGGCTCATTTTTCCCTAGTCAGACACTTGCAACCAATTAACACAAGTGGTAGGATTTGAAGAAAAGAGCTGTTTTCAACTGAGCCAGAAACATACCCAGAAAGGATATCAGTACTTCAGGGTTTGGTCAACAGATCAGACTTAATGGCTCTGCTCCAGTCATTTAATGCTCCACAATTTTTAAGAGAAACTGTTCTTTGAGAGAAGAGTTGCAAACTCGATAAAAAAAAGTCTTCACTATCAATGCCCACACAGACCCCAAGTCTAGGTGGGGAGGCTTAGTTTTGATTCCAAGCAAAGGATGCCACCTACTGAATCCTTGCAATCACAATCGCAGGCTTTGACCCTCACAGCTCAAGACCTTTGGCAGGGACCACGAGCCAGACTGCAGCCCCGAAACAAATTCCAAGGGAAAGCAGAAAACAGGCTTGTAAAAACAAAGCTTTCCTCGCTGCTCCTCTCCCCACCGGCCAGAGATGTGTTACTCACCCAACATCTGCACAGCCACAATCATTTCTAGTTTTGCAACGCTGACAGCCTCAGCAGTACTAAAGAGCCTCCTTACATCTTTATTCCATTCTGGATTCATTATAAGAGAGCCTGACACTGCAGGCTATCACAGCACACTCTGCAACGGTTAACCCCTGCTCCCAGCTGCCGTCCTTAACTCGGCGGCTTACTGACACAGAGCCACCAGATCACAATGTGACCCTCTTCATATTTTTTTAATGCCCTTTTTACAAATTACAGCATAATGCACTGATTACGAGGATGAAAGGCAAGTCTCCACGTCTGTCTGGAAACCAAATAAAAGAATGTTTGAACATCTGTTCATTCTACAAATGTCTTTAAAAGCTTTGATTTTCCCATAATCATTTTGTTCCACCATTTCACCCTTTTTCGAATGTGTATCCAACTGCCTCAGGACAGGAGCCAGAGATCTGCAGTAATAGCACATTATAATCAAAGTTCTTGGGCACACTTCAGTTCTCCTTTTGGAATTAAAAACAGGGGAAAAACACAAAACCAAAACCATCCTTGACAGACATCCCTACAGCTGTCTGTCCTCCACAAACCTCTGCTAGGGGAGCAAAATGAAAGGATAGGGCTTTGCAACAGGGGCTTCACCCACTATTATCAAGCACAGGGACAGGATATGGCAGCGGGTGAAAGAACTCACCTGATGTATGGTATGCATGCCTCAGTAGAGCCTGCTCCTACTAGGTCAGTAGCAGCTGTCCATGAGGCTGTCCAGGCCCTGGCGTAAGTATCTGAACACAGTTGGTTACTCACCACACACAGGAGCTGGTGTAAGGCACAGGGCAAGAACCTTTTCCACCATGCTGGGCTCCCAATACCTGCCACAAGAGCTCTGTCAGCACCCAAACTTAGCACCTACTTCTCCAATGACAAGAGCAGAGCCAGAACAAGAAGTAATGAGCAAAGCTCAAAAACAGGGGCACTGAAGAGGAGGTTATGTCTTGGTTTGAGATGACAAAAGATGATGAGTTAATGTGCTCCTCTGGAAATGAGACCAAAGATGAGGGAAGATTAAAAACTAGTACATTACAGGGGACTGGATGAGAACAGGGTGGAGGCCCAATGCAAGAAGCTATTGCTGCTCCCTCCCTTGGAGTTCAGTTTTGCTTTGAGTTTTTTAATTTGCTGTAGTTTTGGTTTTTTTTTGTTTTTTTTTTTTTTGTTTTTTTTTTCAAATGAGGAGGAGGTTTTGTAGCAAGAATTCTTAGACTAACCTGAGATGGCAACAACAGAATTCCTTCTATGTCATCTGTTTCTCTAACTTACATCAGTACATTATCTTAAGCTGAGGTAATAGTGCAGGGTACAAAACAGGATTTGATAAAGGCTTAAAGAAAAGATGGTAAATATTATTTCCAAAGACTGCCTTTGGGGGTGCCCGGGAAGAGGACAGAAATGGGGAAGGAAAGGTGACAAAGGTGTGAAATGCCTCTTTTTTTTTTTTTTCATTACAGAAGGACACATTTTCTAGCAAGGCTAGCAGCACAAGTCACATTAAGCCATAGCTGAAGTTGCCTGCCTAATTCCTCTGGGATCACGTTGAAAGCATACCCCACAATCTTAAGAGATGTGCTAAAGCTTTGCTGGGCCTCACTCAGCAAAAACTATTTGGGATTATTTCACAAAGTACTAATTCTGTTCTGCTTTAAAGGGGCACCATCAACCTAGTTTAGACACCAGACCTTCCCTGTCTCACAAGTGCCCAGCTGTAAATATCCTCTCACTAGCTGGTATTTTTGCCATTTGTATCCACTTTGGTTACCTGGAAATTAAAAGACTGTAAAAACCAGGATCACATCAGCATAATGGTCTCATGACCATCAATGGCTACTTGATTAATAACACTTGGAGTATTAATTATATGGCTTGTACAAATGAGGGCAGGAATCAGTTATTGACTTTCACATGCAACCAACACACATATTAGATGTGGTCGTTTCCTATGGCTGCTTCCAGTGAACGGGTCAGAAGCAGAAGCACTCTGGCTGTTAGGAAGGCAGGAACTAACATTTTCCATGCTGCCAAGCCTGGGTCCAGTTTCTGTTCCAGACTGCAGCTTTTGTACACAGGGAACTGTTATTAGTTTTCATGTTAAGGTGTCCTCTGCTTTGTAAATAACAATTAAGGGACATTACCAATGCTCCACTTTTTATGAGCTGAGGACATGAAATGGAGAGAACTAAAGCAGCCATGAAATCCCTATTAAACAACTAATGGTTTCTAAAATATCTTGGAGATACTTATTTTACAAGGCTCAGGCTGCAATCTTCTATCGTTATTATGACTATTTCCAGAGGCAACTCTTTCACACACAGGAGACAATTTGGTTACAAAGAGAACAATTCTGGAGCATGGTTAAACAGGGAACTGCTGGGCAAACTCAAGTAGAAGAAGAGAGTCTACAGATGATGGAAAGAGGGGCTGGCCACCTGGCAGGAATATAAGACTGTTGTCACATTATGTAGGGAGGCAACTAGGAAACCTAAGGCCTCCTTGGAATCACAGAGAGGTCAAAGACAAAAAAGGGCTTCTTTAAATACATTGCAGAGAAAACTAACACTAGAGGCAATGTAGGCCCACTGCTGAATGAGGTGGGTGCCCTGGTGACAGAGGATAAAAGGAAGGCAGAGCTACTGAATGCCTTCTTTGTCTCTGCCTGTACTGCTGGAGACTGTCCTCAGGAGCCCCAGATTGCTGAAGCCTCACCTCAGAGCAAATCAGGACAAATGTTGAGCTTGCTTTGGTTGATGAGGGCTGGGCCAGGGATCAGTGTGGACAACCATAAAGCCATAGGCCCTGATGGGATGCACCCATAGGTGCTGAAGGAGCTGGCAGAAGCCATTGCTAAGGCCACTCTCCATCTTCAGTAAGTTGTGGGGAACAGAAGAGACGCCTGAGGACTGAAGGAAATCAAATGTCACTCCAGTCTGCAAAAAGGGCAAGAAGGGCCCAGTTAACCATAGACTGGTCAGTCTCACCTCCATCCCTGGAAAGGTGAAGGAGCAACTTATCCACAGGCAACTTATCTCTAACCATATCAAGGATAAGAAGGTCACTGGAAGCAATCAAGATGGTTTTACAAGAGGAAGTCATGCTTAAGAAACCCGATAGCCTTTTACGAGGACATAACTCCATGGGCAGATGATGGTAGTGCACTGGATGTGAGTTTATCTTCATCTCAGGAAAGCGTTTGACGGTTTTCCATGGCATTCTCACAGCTGAACTGAGGCAGTGTGGTCTGGATGATCAGGTAGTGAAGAGGGTTGTGAACCAGTTGAAGAGAAGGAGCTGTGGTGAACGAAACAGTCCAGTTAGAGGTCTGTAGCTAGTGGAGTCCCTCAGGAGTCAGTATTGGAATCAGTACTATTCATATTCTTCAGCGACCTGGATGAGGACAGAGAGGCCACTGTCAACAAGTTTGCTAATGAAACCAAACTGGGAAAAGTGGCTGACTCACCTGAAGGCTGCACTGCCATTCACTGAGACCTGGACAGGCTGGAGAGTTGGGCCGGGAGAAATTTAACAAAATACAAGCATAGAGTCTTGCATCTAGGAAAGAAAAACTCCAAGGACCAGTACAGGTTGGGGACTGTCCTGTTGGAGAGCACTGCAACGGAAAGGGACTTGGGGGTCCTGGTGGATAGAAGGATGACCATGAGCCAGCAAAGTGCCTTTGTGGACAAGTCCAATGGAATCCTGGACTATATTTAGCAGGTTAGAAGGTCAAGAGAGGTTTTTCTCCCCCTCTGCTCCGCCCTGGTGAGGCTGCATCTGGAATATTGTGTGGAGTTTCAGGCTCCTCAGTTAAAGCAGGAATTCAGGGAACTGGTTTAAAGAGTCCAGTAGAGAGCCACAAAGATGCTGAAGGGAGGGGAACATCTCTCTTCTGAGGAAGGGCTGAGGGAGCTGGGTCTCTTCAGCCTGAAGAAAAGACTGAAGGGTGACCTCATTCATGTTTATGAATGAAACAGACAAGTGTCAGGAGGATGGAGCCAGGCTCTTCTCAATGCTGTCCAATGATTGGACAAGGGGAAATGGGTGCAAGCGGGAATATAGGAGGTTCTATGTGAACGTAAGGAAAAATTTTCTCACTATGGTGGTGACAGAACACTGGAACAGACTGCCCAGCGAGGTTGTGGAGATTCTTCTCTAGAGACACTCAAAACCTGCCTGGATGCATTCCTCTGTGACTTACTCTAGGTGATCCTATGCTGGCAGGGGGTGGACTTAATTATCTTAATGAGGTCCATCCCAACCCCTAACATTCTGTGATTCTGTGTGATTCACTGCAAAAGAGAAAGGAAATTCAGCAAAGCTATGTAAAATGTCACTGAAGTTAGGTTCTGAACCTCTGGAACAGCAAATAGAACAATTCAGAGTCTCGGTCACATCATTATGTTTAATACGAAAAACATTTCAAGATATAAATCATATTTATAAAAGAGATCCATACCACCTCTCAGATAGCATCTGACAGAATTGCAGCTGAAGGAATGTGAAGCATTCATTATAGGTTTCACCTATTATACTGTGTGCTTTCTGTCCCCCACTTTGCTCGGGGAAGTAAACCTAGACTAATCGGCATCACTTTGCGGTCACACAAATTCACATCTTGAGTAGATTTAGATTAGCATTGGTGGCAAACTTCTTAAACCAAGAGAAATTTCGAAACACTTCTTCCAAGTAACAGCACTATCAGAAGGCACACACGAACATGCCCATGCGGTAGGTGACGTTCTCTGACAGGCTGTAAGGATTTGCATCACAAAGATGACTAAAGAAGCAGATACTATCAGAACAAAACCAGATTGCAGAGATTTTGGAAGGGGCAAGTAGTCAGCAGGAGCTTCCAGGCTCTGTTTGTGAGGAAGGAACAGGCCTAAGGCATTCAAACAAGAAACATGTTCAACCCAAATTAATTTCAGTCTGGTTTTTCAGGTGTGATCAGAGGACTCTTGCGTTCTCAGGATTGAATCATTTTCTTCTGCATGTCAAAGACATATCTTTTAAACAGAAGAGAGATGGTAACAGGCTGGACTGAATCATTCTTGCTGCTTTCATCCTCTTTTGTTGTATCCCCCTTCCCTGCCTTAGATTTCTTCTTAGAGGCAACGGTAAGAAGCATCTTGGTATCTGGCTTCAGTCCATCTGCAAAAAACAAGAACATGTATGACAAAGGCTTCAGTATGACTGGGAGAACAAACAGGCAAGTTTGCTCCTGCAATTAACCAGAGAACATAAGAAAGTATACCATATGAATTAGGAAAATCCTATTTCTGCATCACACTTCTGGAATATGGTAACTCACATGAAAAAGAAGGCTTCATAGTTCACAAAAGTGATTATCCCAAATTCAGTGCAGTATCCTGGCTGTATCCTCCTACAGCTTTTAAAATATTAGATGGAGGCAAAAATTTAAACAAACCAGAACAAGCAGCCTGGTCTAAGCCATTTTTACTGAGCAGACCTTTCCTATTATTTACATAAATCTCCCAAAGTTTCTTCCCACCCCTATGAATATTTATAAAAACCTAAGTCAGAAATTATAAAGCCCCCACTGGTAAAATACGAAAATTGTATACACAGTTCTAAAATTTAGTAGGTTCTTGAACATCTTCAGTCTAGTTTCCAGACCTGTCAGAAGCACACTGCCTGGACTAGAACAAATTATAAAGTTTTGTGCTTCTATGGGGTATTTTCTTCCTTTGGTTTTGGGGGGTTGTGTAGTCTTTTGGGTTTGTTTGTACTTTGGTTTTGGTTTGGTGGTTTGTTTTGGCTAGAACACAGCATTTCTTAAGTGTTTCAACTGCCACCTTTTAGGGGAACTAGAAACTGTGGAGGATTCTGGGGATCTAATTTAAGTCTTTCTCCAGACATTTGTGTCAAACAAAAATATTTGTCCTTTTCTTCTTAAATGGCCAGGGTTTATTACACTTTTATATTCTCTTTTAACTCGACACATTGGTGACATTTTAGATAAGAAATGCGAGATAGCAGCGTCCAAAGCAACGCTGTAAAACAAGAGAGATGCAGCTCCTAAAAGAAGCTCCTGAAGAATTGCTTTCTTAAAGCAGAAGACAGCAAACCCCCGGGAAGCTTATGCAGTGCCACCCGAAGGCACTGCAATGAGGCTTCTCAGGCATTTGGCCAAACCCAGTTCAGGTATTTTTAACCTGTGGTGTCACATAACCTTATCTCAAACACTTAATCAGCTTCTTTCCCCCCATATTGAAAGTCAGATGTGGATTCTCATATCGCAGCCTGACAAAAAGATCGAGATGCTTATGATTTACTGGAGACAGTAGGTCTACAAGCACAGGTGATTTGCTCCAGCACACAGACATCTAGAGGCACTTACAGCTGATTGCAGGGGGACAGGGCACCAGCACCCACCTTCTCATCTTGCTGTGTCAGGGAGCAAATTGTCCCAGGCAGCATCCCCACCAGGCAGCAAAGGGAAGGGAGGAAACGAGGAAGTGTTGAAGCAAACCCAAGAAACTGCTACTTTGCTATTTTGTAACCACAGGATGTAAAACAGCCCTGATGCCCTGCAGCACAGCCACAAGGAGGCTGTTAGAGACAGAGAGGTCCTGCTTTAGCCCAAAAATGCAAGAGCACAAGAGAAGAGAAAAGCAACAGGTGATGGATGCAACTACATAAGCTATAATTTACACTAAGGCTGCAAAAGTCCAGCATCAAGCAGGATCAATTTTGCCTAGTTCTGCAAGATCTTGTATTTCACTGCTATGGCAGCAGCCTCTTTTCAGGTGGACAAATACTAGATTTTTAAAAAAGGAAGGAATTCTTATTTCATTGTGCAAACAACTGAGACTGTTTTGCCTTGATGAGTGAAAAGGCTGATAATAATCTTTGCACTTGTGAGGTTCAATTAATCAAACTATGGTGTGGCCTGGCCACATATTTCACAGAATCACAGAATTAACCAGGTTGGAAAAGACCTCCAAGATCATTGAGTCCAACCTAGCACCTAACCCTTCTAATTAACTAAACCATGGCACCAAGTGCCTCATCCAGCCTCCTTTCAAACACCTCCAGGGATGGTGACTCCACCACCTCCCCAGGCAGCCCATTCCAATGCCAATCACTCTCACTGTGAAGAACTTCTTCCTAACATCCAGCCTAAACCTGCTCTGGCAGCTTGAGGCTGTGCCCTCTTGTTCTGTCACTGGGTGCCTGGGAGGAGACCAACCCCCACCTGGGTACAACCTCCTTTCAGGTAGTTGTAGAGAGCAATAAGGTCTCCCCTGAGCCTGTTTTGACCAAGCTAATTTTAAGTGTCCCTGAACAGTGTTTCCTCCACCTTCCTGGGAAGACCATTTATTTTTTGGACAATGAAACATTTAGCTTTGCTTTCAAGTTGGTTTCCCTTGCTGGGCCTTATCACTATTACTAATGTTGCTGTTACTGGCACATTACTGTTTAAGAAAGATGTTGAACCAAATCCCTTCAGAAAGACACATTTTAAATTAATTAAAGCAAACAAATCCTAAAACACTTCTATTTATGTTAGCAGGCTTCGTGAGACTCTAATTTCCAAAAAATGCTAATTGACGGAAAGGAGAGAGGAAGGGAGGAGATGTAGCATTAATGCTGCAGCCAAAATTTTCCCCTGTGGGTATCTATAGCAAGGAACCTCAGCTGCTGCCACAGACCCTTGTCCATAGCCCACAGGGGCACAGGGAAATCATACCCACAGGTGGGTCCAGCATCTCTCCCTGGTGGCAACACTCAGCTGTGGTAGCCATGGGGGATGTCCCAGCCATGAAGGTCAAATAACCACTTTGGATAAAGCGAGCTTCAAAAACTTCCCAGGATATGAGTGAGCAACAGGACAGCTCAACATCTCTTAAACTTGATACATCACCCTAGGTGTCTGAGTGAAGAGTCTCATGTTTGAAAACTGTAATTTTGAAGGAAAAAAAAAAAAGGCTGCATGTGTAGTGGGGAAGATGTATTCAGAACAGAGCAATCTCACCTCCTCCACCCTATCACAAACTTCCCCATATGGAGAAGTAAAGATAGGTCTCACCTGCAGCCCTTAACACCTATTTGGACTCAAATAAGGTATTATGGATAAGAAGTTTACCGAAGAAATGGAAGAAGGTAGTGTTTCCTACCAGCCAAACGACAGGCCGCCAGCCAGAGGCAGCTCAGGTATTAGTAAATTCACAGGGTATCTAAATTACCTAACCAGATCCCATGGCCCTCATTCTGCAAACAGATTAGGTAGCTGGCATCGTACCCTAACAAATGGCATTTTCTGTTTTTCTGCTTTGGTGCCAGGAGGTCTAAGGGCTGAAGAGGCTCGGTGATAGGGAGCAGCACAAAGGAGAGGCAGGGGGAGACTGGCGGGGAGGCACAATCGGGGTTTCATCTACCTCGGCGGATTTCTCCCGTTACACACAATGCATACTTTACATTTTACAAAACCAAGGAAATGAAGGGAAATATATCTGTCACCAAAGAAGACATCAGACCTTTAATAGCTGCAATGACGGGTATTTTTAGATGGAGGTCTAGTTTAACTTACTTACATTAAGGGTCTAATCTCTCTTGAACAATAGCTATGTTAGCTTGAATACATAGTGAGAAATCTGTTCCATTAATTAAGTGCTGCCTGTACTACTTGGATTTGCTGCAAACCTTAATAGATTTTTTTTTTCTTCCTCTGTTGGACAATTACTTTATTTTGCCAAGTTGCTAATGGATTAAATTGAAAAGATCTGTGGGTTTTTTTTTTTTTAAAGAAAAAGACTTTAGCTTCAAAATTCTAAGAAATGCCTTGCATACAACAGTGAAAAATACCTATCTATATTATTAATGGGTAGTCCTCAGAGGCACAGAGGATATCTGAAAGCTTAGCAAATTCATTCTTAGCCATCATAACCATGTCCGTAACAAGAAGTGCCCAGACAGGTCCTGTGTAAAATGTACTTGCAGCACTGCTTAACCAGGGTGAGATGTGAAAATCCAGTTGTAAAATACTTTAATCCATTTCATTCATTCAACTACTGTTAGTAAATAACAAATAAGAACAGGGACTCTTCACACTATAGCCTTAGTCTCAGCAAGGCCTCAAGGCTGTAGCCAAACCAAGCCATTTAAAAAGCAAAAAAAGTGAATTTCCATGCTCAGAAGAAATGCAATACTTCCTCAGGAAAAATATTTGCAGAGGTAAGAACAGTTTTACATGCACAAAATAATGGACAAGTGTGGCATTTGACACCATTTTCACATCTCAAAGGTAGCTTCTTTGTGATTTGCAGCGTCTTACATAGTTAAACACAGTGCAGCCTTGAGTTCTGCAATGTCAGATCATGCAAGAAAACTGTGTAGAAATATGCAGATTTCAAGAGCTTAACATGGAAATTTCAAACTGTAGAGTTTTGGACCCTTTCTTGTGTATAAATACAGTAACTCAATTTTTGCCTTCTCCCCACCCCAGTGAAGAGACTCATATCTACAAAAATATTCAGGTTTTTCTAATGTTTGCTTACTCCTAATGTCAGTCACACCTCCCTGCAACAAGCACTCAGCAAAACCTCATGACAAATCCCCACTTTGCTGACCAGCTACACAAATCACAACACACGCAGAGCACATAAGTGTCTATCACCAGCATGGTTGATGTTTGCTTTTTTGCTACTACTAACTTCAGCTTGAAGGAGGGCAAAAGCTGAGAGAACACCAGGGTGAAGGTGCACTGATATGCTTTTTTCCATAGACATTTTTATGGCAATTAACAATTGCAAGCTTGGATCCTACTTTACCTTTTAGATAGCTTCCCCACTCCACATCCTCCTTCACTGAATGTGTTTATTCCTTATCAACCTGCTCTGTAATCTTTGTTTTGGATTGGGGTGGGTTTTTTGTGGGTTGTTGATTTGGGTTGGGTTTTGTTTTGTTGGATTTGTTTGTTGTGGCTGGTTGGTTTTGTTTAATTTAATTTTTTATTCCTTATTAGTCTTCTGCTCCCCTGTGCTTTCACTCCTTCAAAAAGTCTGCAAGGGTGGTCTCTGTTTCTTTCGCTGAAGTTCAGCTCTCTTCTGTCCCAATTTTAATTTTTCAGGTCTCCCAGCCCAGTATTTTCTATTTCCACAGACTTCTTCAATAATTAGGAATAGTCTTGCCTCTTTCAAGGATAATGAATCACTGTGTTTGAACGGAAAATTATAAAGATTGAATGCTAGACACAACCTAGATGAGAAGCAAGATAATACAGTATCTCCTTGTAGCCCAGCCAGAGACAGGAATAATTTTTAAGCAACTGATAAACACATCATTGAAAACAGGTGAAATAATATAGGTGCAGGACATGTTCCCCAGCACAGCCAAGGAGAATAATTTATGTCGCTGAACTTCAACAACTCCCTTTCTCATATGCAGGCTTGTAAAACAGCCTGCTGCTAACTATCCTGGCTAGCACATGAAGGTATTAGCACAGACGATTACAGTTTCCTTACAACAATAAAAACACGAAAAAAGAAAAAGACAACCAACAAAACAACCAAACAAACGAAAACCAACCAAACAAGCAACCTCTCCTCCAACCCTCCCCCCGCCAAAAAAAAAACAAAAACCTAAATCAAACATACTAGAAGATTTCAATTCATCAGAACTTGGGTTTCAGATCAAAATGACACAGTTCAACCAATAGAAAAAAAAAGCAGCAAATGTACTGTGGGGTCTGGATTCTTACCACCTTGCTAGGTAAAAAAAGCACTCTGAAGCTATGCTAGTAGTTACTACAGGAATAGAAAATACTCCGTTTTGCACTCATTAGTAAGAAATTCCTAAACTGCTCTTGACCTGCTGAGATGATCTCCAAATCTACCACTCCATGTAGGAATTTGTGAGCCAGGTTTCAGTGGGAAACCCAACTTTGATTTTCCATTTGTAAACAGAATATCCTATTCATTTACTTCATACACTGCAGATAGGAGACTCAGCCACCTGCAACTTTTTGTTTCCCATAAGCATTCAAGTGTTAAAAAAAACAACTAAACATCAGGAAACAAGTTAACACAGTACACCTGACATCAGAAACAATATTTATCCCAGGCAAATGTAACCCTTTAAAATGACAGGCAGATGTTTTTCTTTCTTCCTGAGGGAAGGAAAAAAAAAAAAAAAAAGGGCAAAACTTGAAAGAGGTAAAGGGTTGGGGATAATCCCCACTCACAATGGATTATTTGTAACAGCTGGTTTTCACAATTTCAGGATTTCCTTAAATTGAACCCTCCAAGCCGAACCCTCATTACACAGCTACCAGCCTACATCAACTCTCTGCTAAGAGAGAGTGCAAAAGCCAGGTGACCTGGAAATCAGAAATAGAACCCTGGCTGAAGGCATCGATGCCACAGTCTGATACAGAAGGGCTGTGCTTAAGAGTGGCCGAAGAACAGTCTCTCCCCGATTAGTGCAAAAACAGACCATTAAAAAGAGAATTTTGCTGGTACTGCAGGACTCAAGAACCCAGCACCCTTCAGCACAACACAATTATAAACTATTCTGATTCTCTTTTTCTTGCAACAGATATTTATATTTACCTGAGATTTTAAACACCACACACACATCTATGTCCAGTTAGTGGTACAAGGTTCAAATACAGCTCTCTTACCTGTTTCAGACTCTGATCAACTTTAAAACAAGAAGAATAACTCTATCACTGGTTTCCAGCAACATTAAGAGAAACACCTACAGTAGAAGTGGTGGCTTTCAGAGCTCCACAACAGACTAGCAAGCACACAAGTCTACACCTAGTTCCAAAACATGTCAGCAGTTCTACCAAAACATTGCCTTTGATCTGTGCACTAAGGACATGAAAAGCACGTACACAATTATCCCTGAAATAAGGTTCTGGAGTTTTGAGTCAAACAAAAAGCAGAAGCATCCCATAAACCAGAGGATCAGCTTGCCCAGCCTCTCCTATTGCAGTTATCTCTACAGGCAAGACAGAAAGGGCAATAACAACAGAAAACATCCCTTTGCTTGAATTCTCTACATCGAGCTATTAGGCACTAAATGCTTCTCTTCTGTTAAAGAAATCCAAAATCTTATCCTTTCTCTTTTATTCAAGCTAAGAAGGTAATTTTTGTCCTCCAATTTCTCAGCCAAAAAAACCCAGAAAAATCCCATAGCTGATCAGAAAAAGCATCTCTGTAAGTACTATATCACTCTGCCCACAAACACTGTAATAGGAGCATCAGACAGGCCACATAACATCTAGCAGACTGGATTACTATTTGCCTAGAGACTGCTGGTCCTATTTAACTTGACATCCCATTTACCTGCCATTAATATATGGTGCTTCCAAAAGAGCAGGGATGAAAACTGTGACCTAAGCTAACAAAAACCTGGGATCACGTAGGAATTACAACTTCAATGTAATAGTTGACCAGAGATTCACTCAAGAAACAAGGGATACTCCTTCCCTTGCTACCCTCAGGAGCTCAGGATTTGAGCTTCAAGTACTTTCATAGATCAAGCAATGCATTTTACTTATGTAAATCCCTTCACAATTCTCCAGTAATTCTATTTTGAATTCACGCCACTTTTTCCCACTCTCAAATATTCTGTTGGAGTTTCAAACTCCAGAGTGGATTCATTTCTCTCTTCTAGCTAGTACAAGGTCCGCTATAATCACCTTTTCTGGCTTGTGAATATTAATAGGACTACAGCACGAAGCTGGCCAGGAAGAGCAATCAACCTACAAAGAGACTGGAAAGGGTCTCACTCCTTCCTTCAAAAGGAGAGAATTTCTCTAATGCCTCGGTGTGGTATTTGGGATCTACACAAAATATCCATAATTCATTGTCTGATGACATAAAAAAAACACAACCACCTTACAGTCACTGAGCTTTTGAGCTAAAAAAGACTGCCTCACGTCCTGACCAAACATCACTGAGACAGAAAGCCTGCATCAGCAGAGCTATTCCCACAGTCTCAGCTTGGTGCACTGCATGGAAATCCTTAACAACTAAAACGTTTGTCCACAAATTGGTGAACAGCTGCCCCGTGCCACATCAGAGAATGCTACAGTTCGGTGGTGAACTGAATCCAGTCTTGTGTACCAGTTGAAGTTTATACAGGCTTTTGGCCTGGAAGACATGAGAGGCAGTATTGCTGGAAATAACATGGGTTTCATTATGGGCTCCTACTTAACAGGGAAAGAGCTAATCTTCCTTGATGAGGAAGACAGAAGCTGTTTTAATTGAAGAGGCTGACCTAGGTGAAGTTGAGGCTGAAGCTGTATTTGGAACACTCTCCCGTGCAGCCGGACACAACCCTTTCAAGCTCAGTGCCAAACCTACACAATGGTTTGAACTGCGCTCTCCGGCAGTCCTTAAAGGCACATTTTGTATCTTGGCTTTTGCTGCAAGCAATCAAGGAAGAATGCAAGAAAACAAAACTGTTTCCCAAGCACTGTTTGCCGGTGCCATAATTAATATAATCAAACAATTCCACAAATTGCTTCCAATTGCTGGCGTCACTTTCATGTACGGAGCCAGACTTTCAAAGAAGGACCTTCTTGTCCTACATCCTTACACTGGTAACCCTTGCTTCACACAATAGTAAACAAGAGCTCACTAAATAGTACAGGGTAATTTGTACTGTAATAGGTCCCCAAGGCACCATGGACACAATTTGAAACGCCATCTAATTTTTCTTTTTAATTAAAAAAGCAGTTACTATATTTAAACAACAAAACAAAAAAGTTCAGAGGGGACAGATTGGAGTTTCCCACAGCTCTCTGGGAGTTTTCTCAAGGTCAGGAAGAGTTTTATAGGCTCAGCTGGTACACATTTTTTTTTCCTTTAATTAGTCTGCCATACCCTCCGCATGAAGTCAGCGTCTTGATTTTTCAATGTCATATATTTCATATTGCTAAACAGAGCACAGACTCCTGCACCACAATGGATCTATCAGCTATGGTTATCGATGCCATACATCCCTCTACATACCTTTCCTGCCCTGAGGGCAGCCAGGATACCACCTTGCACTGACAGCATGCCATTCATCCACAGTTTTATACTTCTCAATTTCCAGAAAGATGATCAGGATGTACCATCTTATTTCCCAACTGTACATAACAGAGCCACGTTTCCATTGTTTTACCCACCCCCCAAAATGCAATAATCAAACAGCAGATACAAATGGCTCACCATCAGCTGAAGCCATGCAACAGGACAGATTTCTCCACTGACAAACTCCCACCATGTATCACACCACTGCTCTGCAACCATCTCCTTATTTAAGTAAGTCTATATGAGGTAGGCCTACACAAGCTTACACACACTTGCAGTTCTCATACAGGATTTTCCAAGAGGTTCCCTAACTCAGCATACTCATCAACCCTAAACAACAGTTCCAAAATGAAGAGACATATTTATGTAGTTTCCCATCCTTCAGTATGAATAGGTTGAAACTACCAAACCTGACACCTTGTCTTATAGGCTAACAAATATTTCAGCTGCTGTTGAGTGCTCCAGGCATTTGTTGACCGGAGAAGATGACTTGATATTATTTCACACTCCTGGAACAGAACTATCACTTGTATGCTATACACAGCTCTTTGTTTCTGTATGCCAGAGAGAAGTTTAAGTATGGATTACACGATAGACTCCAATGCACCATGATTACTAGGTCTATGCTACACAAATTAAATGCACTCACAATACAATGGATCAACTTGCAGAGCTACCAGGCAACCACTAAGGTAATCTTTTCAGCCTCAAATCCAACACTGTCCCATTAGCCTAAAGAACTGGATTCTCAGTCCAATTTCTCATGGGCTATGTGCATGCTTTCAGTACATCAGCAAGGCTACAATTATGCCAGCTGATGCATCACACCAGCAGTTATTCAGAAACTCTATTTTCACTTGAGGGCCACTTGATGCAGTTATTGAGATGACGCCTAAGTGCCCCACACATTCTCCCAGCATACTTAAAGGGACAGGCAACCCTTGTAGCGATCCTGCTCTTCAAACTCCCTGAAACAACAACAGAGTGCACAAAAATGCCCAGTGCACAACAGGAGCAAGTGTGAAAAAATGGAACTTTTAAGGACATAAAATCAGTACTCCAAAGATATGTAATGCAGTTGTAAACCTCAGAATATAGAAAGGTTCTTGCAACAACTCAACAGAAAAATTACAGGCAGATCGACATGAATTCTGTTTTTGACTGCGTCAAAGACAGAACAGCTTCTTGAAATTGTAATTATTGTCACCGGACCTCTGAAAAGTAGTCTCCCAAATGAGGAATTAAAGAAAAATGTAGACAACACCATGATGATGAAAATTTGGTAGAGACTGTAACGACTATTGTACAGCTCAGATTTTCACAAGTCTTGTTGTTGATATAGTTCTTGCCAATTAAATCCTCAAATCAAGAGGAACAAAAGCACAAAAATGTCTCCAAGGGTATAGCTAGGTACATAAAGATTTATCAAGGAACCACTAAGCACAGGAGCTTTCATTGTTTTAAAATCTGTCTTATCACACTGAGACTAAATTTAGGTCCAGTGAGTGAGTTCTCAGGCCTGAGTCAGTCAGCAGCAGGCCAGGAGATACCTTTGTTTAGGATTTTCACCATGAGGGTGGTGAGACACCGGAGCAGGTTGCCCAGGAAGGGGGTGGAAGCTCCATCCCTGGAGGTGTTTAAGGCCAGGCTGGATGGGGCTCTGAGCATCCTGATCTAGTGCGAGGTATCCCCACCCATGGCCAGGGGGTTGGAACCAGATGATCCTTGAGGTCCTTTCACGCTCTGACAATTCTATGACTTTTTCAGCACTCCAGTACCTATAGAACAGTACATAAACCCAACAATGC
The DNA here is from genome assembly GCA_013396835.1 of Psilopogon haemacephalus. Lineage (NCBI taxonomy): Eukaryota > Metazoa > Chordata > Aves > Piciformes > Megalaimidae > Psilopogon > Psilopogon haemacephalus. The sequence goes on from VWZI01002420.1 coordinate 848,941, forward strand.
TCATATTCTTTGTACTAGGGTGAGCAAAAACAACTGAAAGTGTTTTGAACTCAACACAAGGGACTAAAATTTCATCAGCGTAGTGGAAAGACAACAACAAAACTAGTACCAACACACAATCTGTCCCATAGCAGTTTTTCAGAAATGAATACGATATAGGAAAAGTTGGGGTTAGCAGATCTGACACAGAATCAAAGGCAATTCATTACAAAGCAGCTTCAAATCAAAGTGTTAGATCCACAGGCCTGTCTGTAATCCTCCCATCTTGCCTGCAACTCTTGATGTGGAGAAGGCACCGCAGAAGCCAGCTAAGCTGGACCAACTCCACTGATGTATCCCAGGCATCTGCTGCTCAGCGCTGGTCCAGAGTTTAAGTTTGGCGATATTCATCTTCCCCAGGGCTGCCTTCATAAAGCAGTCCTGAACAATGGGACTTCAGAATAAAGAATAAAACATTTAAATTTCTTTTTTTTTTTTTTAAACTTCCAGGCAAGGGCCTTTAATGCGATTAGAAGGGGAGGGGGATTGGATAGCAGCTTTCTCTTTTTTATGTTATGTATATTGTGTGTAAACAAATATGCAATTTGCTTTAAAAAGATAAGGTGATTAAATTTTTATCGGGCTTGTACTCTGTTGTCACCACAACAAAGAGAATTAGGAAAAGGAAAAAAAAGGCCTTTTTATTTGAATTATGCTCTTACCAGAGGTTCTCTACAGCACAGCTGTAAAGCCACTCAATGTTCTCCAAACAGGCCCTTTGATTGCATTTTATTCAACTTGTTTGCATTTGGAGCAATCGAAAGGAAAAGAACGCTCCACATTTTGATGTCTTAATGTTCCTTAATACCTTCTTTAATTTATATTAAGCTTCTTAACTAGGGTGATGAATTCTTCAAAAACAATAAAGACCTAGTGCAGAAATCTTTCACACACCATGAAAATTGAAATTATAATGTATTCATGGCTTTTTTTTTTTTTTTTAATTATAAACCCCCCACATTATTTAGAAGAAAGATGTAAAGTATATTTAAAAAAATCCTGAAGTTCTACGAGAATTATTTGATCCACAGAAACAGATGGAAGTTCAAACTAGTTATTACAAGGGAAATAACATGTTGTGGGAGGTGAAGGAGAATAAATAGGATGAGAATGTTGGGTTACTGTGAAGTTTTCAGTCTTTTAATAACCTATAAATTCCTTCTCTTTGGCTTTCCCCAACAAAAATAAAAAGTGGGGGGGGAAAGAGAGAGACACTCTGGAAATCTGTTTCATTTTGCTTTACCAAGACATATCCCGATGCTTGCCAGTTCTTCCTCCTTTATTATTCATATACTTCTTCCCTAAAATGGCTCTTCATGTTCATAGTTCCACAACCATCTCCCTCTCAATGCTTTCCTCAGTTTGCCAAGACCACCAGCACACACCTAAATGGGTGAACATTGTCACAGAGCATGCTAACACCCACAGAGGACGCATCTTCAGGGGGCATCTGCTCCAGGGTGAGGTTCCCAGATTGCAACGCCATTGACAGGTGGATCTCAGTCAAATGGAAAGCAGACTGCATGAGAAAATAACAAGCAGGCTGCTCATGTAATAACAAGTACAGCAGAGGCCACCCAAGGGACAAGACTGGCTGGGTTTGTTTTTGCAGGCACTGCATGGTTTTCCCACTTACAGTTACAGGATGCTCAGTCTGATTAAGTCTCAAATGCTAATTATCTGGCCTATGTAACAAAACTAATTCTCAACTATTTCAGTGCTCTCAAAACTGCCTTCTGCAAAAAAAAAAAACCAGCTTTCAATGAAAGTCCATTTTCTTCAAATTAGCCTCAGCAAGGAACGTTCAGAAGAGCACAGTCTTGCTTTGCTTTCCCCTTCCCTACTTGTCTACTTTTAATCTCCCCACACACAAACACTTAACTGTTTTACACCTGCATGCATGTGCACTTGTATAGCTACAAACACCTCACTTTGCTCCCCTTTTTCCTCTGCAAAGAAAGTCTGGAAAAAACACAAGCACTTCTATGAACAACCACCACAGTGCCTAGAGCTGTGCTACACTGACTGGATGCATGGGTATTACATCAATGAAGAAATCAGCTTCCTAAATGAATCATGAATCAAATCATCTGAAGTGTCCTTGAAAGAATTTGAAAGAGAACATTTTAATCTGGAAAATTTTTATTTTCTGTCATCATCCAGTGACTGCTCACCTACCTTCCCCAAGTCACATTTTAAAGCAAATCCCAGGAAAACTCAAAGGCAACTCCATGATAAAGCCTGATATACTCAGAAAATGTTTGTGAAAAAGCTCATTTAGCTGTACCTGCAATCAACTGGCCACAATAATTAAAACTATTTAAAATTTTCATATGCTGCATTTATCATAGAGCAAAACAAAGCTGATCTTAATCTTACTACGCATGCACCCTGGATAAAATAAGACCTTCCACTCCTGAACAGGGTCACACCACGCAAGCACAGAAGCATCAAAAGCTAATAGTTTAAAAAGGCTACATGGATCACTACAGTAAAACGAAAAAGCCTCTCAGCAAGTACCAATAAATTGCAGGCTCTGTCGAGGGTGGCTCAAAACAGGCTTTGCACACAAGGGCATCACCCTCTGCCATGCTGGTCCTACACACTAACAGGTGCTTTTGCAGGGAACAGCACAGAGAGAGAAAGCAATGCCAAACCCACAGTTATCCAAGCACAATAATTATGGTAAGTACCATCTACTGTACTACATCTATTAAACCCTCCCTCTGCATTTTTTGGAAGGCAGCAAATACTAAATTTGCATATCTAAACCAGTACTTATGTATGTAACCAGTTAGGAGTCTTAACTGTTGTATCTATGGAAGCTTGTGCCTTTAAGCAGAAATGATTCATGACTTTTAATTTGCTTTAAATGTTGAAAAATTCCACCCAAGCAAATTGAGTCAACAAGCCAACAGAAGATGAAGACCTGTATCTGTCTTTTATTTTGAAAATAAAAATCTCTGGTCCCTACATTTCCCAGTCACCCACAAGTCCTCTAGCAGTGAAAAAATATTTTCCAACAGCTAAGTTTCCTGTATTTCTTTTAATTAAGAGACTATGCTTTCCCTCATCCAGCACATGCTAGTTGAGCATTATTGAGCCTTAACTGATTCTCTTTGTATTATTTAATTGATACTATTTTAAAATGTTCTTTCGCAAATAAATTAGCTGGTGATACTGGAAATTAGGCAAGATTTACAGAATGGGGCTCTTTCTGCAGGCTGCTTAAATATCATTTATTTAAAAAATGCAAAGCCATCAGCACCACTCTCCAAATGTAAACATTTAAAAGGAATAGAAGCATTATTTTTGAAGGTGGAACTATTTCCCTTCTCAATACCATCACATTCAGTTCAATCTTCTCATGCTTTTTCTCAGTAGTCACAAAGACCAGAAATAAACTTTTAAATCCAAAATTTATCTTTTGCAATAACTACTTTACAGTACCTGGGCCCCAGATAAGGAGCAACACTGATGAAGCCAAACGTGGTCAGACAGTGACGTGATTCTAAAGGGACAGGCACATCAAGTCAGGCTTTAAATGAGATAGCTGAAGTTGTGGAGATGCAGTGATACAGACCTAGTACATACTAACACCACCTCTAGCCATGCCACAGCAATCCTTCCATTTTTCTAGGCAAGCACTCAAAGGTTGGGTTTCCTTCCTCACTACACACTTCCTGGGGCACAGACTGTTCTAAAAGTTAGTTAAATAAAATAACAGAAAATGCAGGTACAGCTTCTGTTCAAGTCCACTGGAAGTAGATCATGTTAAAGGCTAAGGGAGATCAGCTTCCCTGAGCTATCCCCCCAAAAAGACTCTTCATCTTTCTGAAGGTTTCAGGTGTTGATTGTATTTGGAAATGAGATGTAGACAGTTCACAAGGCTCATATGCAGAAATTAATAACAAGTTTCCCAATGCCAGATGGCTGGTCAGAAGCAAATGTGTTACAGCAACCTAATTTTGAAGAATCCCACTACCAATATCAGTCTGTTTGAGTTTCTGGGTCCAAATCCAGCAGTGAGGGGGGGGGTGAGGCTCACAATTATTTTTCAAGGTTGCTATGTCAGCCAACCCAGCTGTGTGGACTGAAGAGTCACTACACATTTCCAACACATTTCTAATTTAAACTGACTTACATTGAAAAAAAAAATTAATTGAGTCCCCACAAATAAATTCAGCATTTCCAAGACATGCAGTAAAGGGCAGCATTGAAGGAAAGAAAAACTAAGGTTACAGAAGATGTAATATATCCAGCCAAAGCATATAAACAAGTTACAAATAAATTAGCACCATTACCAAACCCAAAAAGGCAGCATCTTGTGCAAGATTGCTGATTTCATGAAGTTTGGGTTCTAATACAGTCCATTTCAGGAGCTGGAATTCTCACATCTAAAGATTTCTTTTTCTTGACAAATAATTGTTAAACATTTGCCTTGTTGTATCAGTGCTTATGATATCCTAACTTTAAGACAACACAGGAACACAGTTTAGCCTGTCAACGTAAATTACTTGTTAGTGACCCTACCTAAGCACAGAATATCTTTTGCCTACTGAGTTTTGTCAGAATACTGGATTTTTGAGGAGTGGGAGCAAAAGATAAGATAAATTTACACTCAAATTACATTTTCTCTGAAACTGCTGCTACATCTTGCTCCTCACTTCCACTGTTCCCATTATGATACTGCTCCAGTCAACTCTGCACTTCACACACACACAGAGAAATCTGGAAAAACGAAACAGTGTCCCTTCCAATACCCATCTGTGCCTGTGTTCTCTATTTAGACTCTGCCTCAGGATTTTAATTCCCTCCATCCTTACTTTCTAGTTAGCCTCAGTGGTCTCGAGGTCTCCACTTATTGCTCAGGGCAGAGCTGATCAACTGCAGGTTCTGTGACGGTATCCAAGAAGCCATTTACAATCCCAACAGCTGTTACTGATTTGGCAGCAGAATCATGGCAAGTCCCTCGTTCCAACCCTCCCTCTTCACAGACAGAAAACAGTAGGAACAATCCAAAAATGCAAAAAAAAAGGGAAGGAAAGTGTCATGGATAAAGGCACAGCCCTAGCTGATAATCATTCTGGCTGTGCAAAGCCAGCCACACAGACTACTACACCACACTAAGTGAACCCTGAAGTCCTATCTTATCCAGGTTCCTTCCTCACCATCAGACACTGGAGCAGAAGAAAATGTGCAGTGCACCACAACATTAAGTCATATTCTCCTTTAAAGATCTCCATGCCCTGCTGACAGGCAGCATGGTGCAGAGCTATCTCAGGCAGTGCATGAGGAAGAAGCCCAGCAAGGAAGCCATCTCAGTGAAGGTTGATATGTCAACCCCTTCACCCCCACTTTCAGTCTTTATGGATCAAAATGGAAGCAGCATTCCCTCATCCTGCATACTGACGATGAGGGAATTCATTAAAGCGTTCATAAAAGTGTTTGTTTTACATGTAGTTCATCAAGGCTAGAGATCTACAATAAGTTTACGTTAATACTTAGGCCATTAATTCAAGCTCTTGTAAAAAGTCTGAAGAGAAAGGAGAAAAAAAAAAAAAAATCAATCTTCACAAAATCTAACAGAGTCACTCCCTTCCAAACAGGTCTAACCATTAAGTCTTAACACAATTTTCCTCAGGACAGCTATCCTTTCATCCTTTGGAAGAAATATGGGATACTGAAGGAAAGATAAGAGCCTAACTCTCTGGAAGGAAACCAGGTTGTTTGCCCAAGAAACAAGCATGTGCAGGTGGTTAGAGCAAAGCAACATCTTCAGCTCTCTCCCTCTCAAACAAACAAACAAAATAAAAACCACCAACCCAATAAACAAACAAAGAAAAAAAAATCAGTGTCCGTGCTTTAATGCACATACCTAAGTACCCAAAATTTTCTCTAGGTGCAAGAATAATGATCAGTCTTCCTGTACTGAGCAAAAAGACACTGAGCAAGGAGTCCATCAAGATAAACACAGAATTTTGTTTCACGTTTACGTGCATCAGCTTTGACTTAAGAGCTTCTTTAATAAAAAGACAGCAGACCTAAAACACTCAGGAGAGACCTGCTCAACTTGCAACTCCAAAGTATACTTTTAGTGAATTTCATTGAGGGGGAAAAAAAAAGAAAAGTAAGTCTTAGAATGAGAAGAGCCTCTCAGCCAGCAGTGCTGACTTCTAATGAAGGTTAGTTTGTGTTCTGCAATCTAAAATTATAATGGACAGGCCACTCTATTCCCATCTTTTATTCAGTCCTATTTTACTACTCCAAATATATACTACCTAAATTTGTATACTCTTTAACAGTAGTTAATCTTCAATTAAAATACCTAGAGCAGAAACTAAGATAACTGGTTTAAAAGGTAAAAGCTTATTGACAAAAATGTATTCTTCATATTGGCTTTTTTTTTTTTAATTCTGCATATTAAAAATGTCATTTTTATGACTTGAAAAAAATCTTCAGGAATAATGAAGGCTAACAAAAGACTGAAGAGCAGTAATTTAAAAAGCTCCATATGTAGCATCCTGATTACTGTATCAGTCCCATTTCCATAACGAAGGGAGAAGTCACCAAACTGCTGCTTGTCCTTTCTGGTGACAAGGAAAGGGCAAAGAGGACAGCATGATTTCAAGGCATCATCCTTCAGGCTGTCAGGGAAGAACAAGAAGTCTCCTGCAGTACAATATGTGGGTGTCAGTGTCCGGCACTTTTCTGGAATACGGTAACCCCAGCTTTGGTGGTCCCTGCACATGTACTTAATTTGGAAGCAGCTGGGTTCAAAAGTTTATCCTCACTTTTTGACCTGCAAAGGTTTAGTGTGTGGGCGTGCACATGAGTGTGTACATCATACCACACAAGCTGAAGATGTGCAGCCACAATATACACAGTGTGCAAGTGTTTACGTGTATGGTTTTGCATGCAGAACATATTGCATATTTTTAAATACCATGACATTATCCAGTACACATCAGAGTGGTGTGTGCTGCATGAGCATTCAGCCCTCCCAAGCCAAATGTGGCCAGTCTGCAGTTCAAAATTCAGTGAGTTGAATTTTTTTTGCATAATCTCTAAGGGACACATTAATGTAAGAATCTGTAAATGCACTACTACCTAACTGGAAAGATTCAACATGCTTCATAAACAGTATGACAACGAAATCTGCAAGCTTCACGATATTAATGACGCTATCGTGTCTATCACAGGTACGCTGAAGTAAAGCGCCCATCAGACAGAGAACTACCTTCAGTTTTGTAGTGTTTTTCATCATATGCAGTGAGCTAACAATGTAAGTGAAGAAGTGAAGGAAGACTATAAAGTAAGAGCAGGGTGGGAACTTCTGAGTCCAGGCTAGTGCCAGGACTGTATAGTTGGGCTGGTGGAACAGTCAGAGCTGAGAAGAATTAATGTATTCTCCAGTCGACATCTAAATATTTTCTTGAATTGCTCTAAAGCACTCTACAATTGCAGGCAGAAATCCTTGATCTTGGCACAAAGGATATATTTTTTCAACCATTTGTCATTTGAGAGCTCAGACACAGAAGCAAGTTAGTGCCTATCAGCTGAGCTTCGATAACTGCGAATATACTCCTCAGCACATCATATGCATGACAGAACATCTTCACTGGGATTTAAAGCGAGATCTAAGGTTATGAATTTATAGCACATTTGTGATGGGGTTTGAGCATTCAGACAGTCACTATCAGTGAGATAGCAAACAGTGACTCATTAATCCAAGGAAATGTGACAGTATAGTTGAGTGCAATAGTTTTCTCAGCACTTGTGTCATTCTGAAATGTTGAATCAACTGTTTACAGAAGCTCTTCACTTGTGTTCACGGCAGTAAGTGCTCCACATACCAGTGAATCTTCCGTAATTCCTAACGTGCAGCATGGATGAAATAGCAGTTTGTGTCATTTAAATGATAAAACCCAGCACACATAAGGGATAAACAGTTCACCAGGAGCGGAAAACAGGAATTTTCAAACTCAACGAGCACTTTGTGCTTGTTGATAAAGTTGTAACTTCCAGTCAGAATTACCCAACAGTAACTCTATTACGAACCGGTTCCAAACACAACATGGGGAAAACACTTTGTACGCAACACAAATCAAGTAAAGCATGCAGGCATAATGGCATAGAAAATAGAAGTTATTTAACAGAAGAGCCCATACATCAGCAACTCAAACTGCAAATTAAAACATAAGATGGTGCCTCGGGGAAAGCACTTTGCACAAAGACACTACAGATGGCAAGTCTATGAAGACCAGACTACTTGACCAATGCCAAAAAATGCAAGTCCCTCTTCAGAAGTTCCAGGGAGAAAGTGAAAAGTTAATGTTTAAAACCATTGTGCATTCCAGATTTTCTTGTGACCTGAAAAAACTATTCAGCTTTCCAGGGAAAATTCCAGTTTTCAGCAGAAATGTTTTGTACGTTGCTTTAGCGTTAAATCCTAATCCCCTAAAAGATGAAAAGTGCAAGCAAAGGCCTTCCGAGAAAACAAAAATTGAACTTTGATTGTAATAGAGTAATCACAGCATTTAGTGCAACAGTCAAAGGAAAGGCTTCCTAATTTTGTTTCAACTCAGCAGTGCCCAGCTACTTTGAGAAAAACAAACAACAGAATAAATAGTAACACTTCCGATGCATTACTAAAGCAGACAAATAACTCACCAAGCAATAAGAGAGAGAAGAATGGGCTCTCTGCTGCCATGCAAGCCCCTGGGCTGACCAGCCTATGCAAGGAACACCAGCGTTTGCTCCTGTGTGTAGCAGGAACAGCACATTTATCCTCTCCTAAGTAAAGCTGGATTCTATCTGGTTTGTACGTATAAAATGGTAGTAACTCTAGAGCTTTGATGGTTGAAATAAGGATACAATTGAACCAGTAACTTCTGCTCACACCAAGGAAAACAGAGAATAAGCACTGCCTTATAGAAGCCCCAAAACCGTAACACAACTTGCTCTCAAGTCATTATAGCCCTAATGGACAGTCATTTGGATGGGAAAGTAAGAAATCCAGGCCTCAGTAGTTTTGCTTGTTCAGCTTCTATCAGTTCACAGTATTATTTCACCTCTGTCATCACTTACAAAATGAGGTTAAGAATGCTACAATTCTTTACACAATACCTTAAATACACAGTTCCTTTTTTTTTTTCCATCTGAAGAAAAGCTACATAGTATTACATTTACAAAGTGTCATTGTGGAAGAAACAGCCTGTTCCTTTTAATTTCATGTTTAAACAACTCCACTGAGGTCTGAAGATCTTGATTTATTTCTGATTTTACAAATGTTAAAAAAAAAAAAAAAAAAAGCTTTTCTTGGACATGTAATTCATGAGTTTAGCATTTCATCAAATATGCTTTTGTTAAGTGCAGTTGAGCAGGCACATTAATCAAGGTCATAAACTTGAAGTCAAATCACAGGCAACTGAGCAGCTCCTGTCCTTTTTCCATGGTCCCTGCGCCTACCACAGAAGGCTAATTATTTTACAACAAAACTTGAGAAGTGTATTTTCTCCCCTAAAGCCATGTTTGTTCATTGTTTCACTGTTTCTGCTTCCAGGGGATGAATTCATGTCTGCAGTTGATATTTTCCCATCAAAACCACAGTGCTTGATCCATCCATAAACCAGCAAGAGTAACGCTGAAGGTAAATTACATCCTTAAGAAGCATTAACTTTTGATTGATGAGCAGTTTAAACCACAACAAAAGAAAGCATAGCTACAGAGTTTAAGTCAAATAAGAATCAGAAATATCTCTCAGCTTCCCTATGCTGTGGGTCTTCCAAGGCTGCTAGCAAAAAAAACAACAACAAAAAAAAAACCCTCTTTAAATAGTTTGTTATTTTCTAGAAAACTAAGAACAACGTCTGCTACCAATTTCTGCATCCTCATTATGGGTGTTTTTTGGTCCACTGTATATTCAGGAAGTCATTAACAGTTATCTGTATCCATCTCTTCCAGAACAGAGATTAAGAGAGAAATATTCTACTTTTTGTCCATTATTTTAGGAGTCTACAATAATCTCTGGAGTACACATATTTCCTATTTCGGTATTTCTCTCCAGAACTGTTCAAAAACGGGATGAATCTTGCTGATAGCTCTTCTTTTTTCTTTAAACCTTAACTGATAAAAAGATTACTATAAAATGGCACATGACACAAGCCAACAGCTGCTACAGCCATTGCATTAAAAGTTAGAAAGGGCATAGTCTACAGAACATCTCCCCTAATACAGTTCCATAAGGTACCCTCACCTTACATATCCAAAGATCGAGTGTCATCAAGGGCAATGGAGAACAGCTTGTGGAACTTTGCCAGTTACATTATCTTGCTGTGGCAGGTACACTGATGTGTATCAAGTGCTTTGAAATGGGGAAAGTCTTGTCACAACACGACGTTCAGAAAGTACCAGAAGCAAAGCGTGAATAAAGAGAAGATATATTCGCTAACAACTTGATCTTTTTGTGTCTTTACCACTATAAGGTATTAGAAATTAAGGAGAATTAGTAGGTGACCCAGGGAACATCTCAAACTAATATGAGGTATGTCTAGAAAATACATTTTCAGTTACCTTTCTAGACTGTTTTACAAGTCTTAGAAATTAGGTATCCACCAGCTTTCTTATGAAGATTAAATCCTCACCCAGAAATGACCACAATGGTTCAAAACATACCATGACACCAATTAAAACAAAAAAGTTGAAAAAAAAAAATTTAGCACCAGTCAACAGCCATCAGCTACCTAAAAAGAAAACACTGCCAAAGCTCCAGGAGATGCTGTTAGATGGGTGAGAAACTGTGGTAGTTTGGGAGTTTCTTGACCTGCCCCACAAATTCACCAGACAAACTCAGCCAGCTGGCAGTTAAGGAATGAAACTATATTTACAGCATGGCACAATTTACAAGCATATATACACAACATATGCAGATATTTACAACTATACACAATTATATACAAGTTACAAGAAATACAAAACCCCTCCCAAACAGCAGAACCACCCAGGAGGGCTTTCAAACCAACTCCCCTTTCTTTCCACCTCTCCTCCCTTATCTCAGAATCTCTTATGTGCAAGGGGTGAGATGCAGGAAGCCAGGTAAAGGATTAGAAACAGTAATTAGTTAGGTTTACACAGGTCCAGGCAGAAGAATTAGTGAAGAAAGTGGCAGCCAGACAGAAATTGACTTTTGTTTGTTTCTTGCTTCCATATCTCTCAGCAGAACCTAGGAGTGATATAGACTTCACTGTTACTTTCTTTTCACAACCAATAATCTAATTTCTCTCATTCATATATTCCAATTACCCTCAAACCAGCACACAAACACTTGAGTCCTCCTCACTGCACTGCCGTAAATGTGCTGGCAACTTAATCTCACTAGATCTCTGCTCCATATCTTTAGACTGCAGGTGATACCTTCCTTCACTGGAATCAAAAAGGATAAACCCCATTTGCTTGTGAAACATTCAGGCACTGGCAGGAGACTACAACTAGAAAATACCAGGGAAAAAATTGAAACAGTTGCTATTCATTACACTCAAAATAGTGGCAGCATTCACACATCAACGTGGAAAAAAGCCCAGTTTTGACAAGAATTACACCAGATAACCACTCTGCATATAATGCATGCACTGACAGAGTTCAACAGTCTCCCAAAAAAACACCACACACATCCTACCTTCTTGCTCTTGTACCAACAGAGGCAAACTGTGGTGAGTTACTTAAACACCTAAGCTGTATGAATTCATTCTTACATTGAATATAGAATCATAGAATCAGTCAGGGTTGGAAGGGACCACAAGGATCATTTAGTTCCAACCCCCCTGCCATGGGCAGGGACACCCTACCCTAGATCAGGCTGCCCACAGCCTCTGCCAGCCTGGCTGCAAACATCTCCAGGGATCTGGCCCCAACCACCTCCCTGGGCAACCCATTCCAGGCTCTCACCACTCTCATGGTGAAGAACTTCCTCTTCACATCCAATCTGAATCTCCCCACCTCCAGCTTTGCTCCATTCCCCCCTAGTCCTGTCACTACCTGAGAGCCTAAGAAGTCCCTCCCCAGCTTTTCTATAGGCCCCCTTCAGATACTGGAAGGCCACAATAAGGTCACCTCGGAGCCTCCTCTTTTCTAAACTGAACAGCCCCAACTCTTTCAATATGTTACTTCTGCCACTCCTATAGTTTTATTTTTCTTTAATTATCAGCATAACATCTGCAGAAAAAACAGCCCTGCAAAAGTAAATAGTTTCCTCAACTAAGTAATGACGTGCTGACATTAAAATCAGAAGTCATGGAAATATAGAAACAAAGCTCTCAGGGTATTGTTTTGTATCAAAATAGATACCTCTATTTTTAGGACAAAAAACCCCTACCACAAAACACAAGGCCAGCAAATGCACTGCTGAACTGTGTGACTGATCTGGAAAAGGGAGTTCCCCAAGTGACTACATAAGATTTGTCAGCCTCACCCTAAACAAAGCAAGTGGAGTTGGTTACTTTTATAATCTGTTAGGACCGAGTGACCCTGTTAAGGCAATGAATCATTATTCCAGTCTTTTCTGTTGTTCTGATGAAGCTCTTAATTTAACTTTGTCACCTTTTTAAGCTTAGTCACTTCGACAGTCTAGTCTTTCACGAGAATCTCTGAACACAACCTTTAAGTTGCTTCCTTCCCCATGCACTTTTCCAAGTCTATCTGAGGGATCAGCAGCACTCCAACTTACTGGGTCCTGCATTCTGTGCTCAGAAAAAGCCTCACTGTCCCTGAAAAACTTGGGAGGAGACAAAAGATGCCACATACAATGCTGTTATGTCAGCAGTTTGCTTTACAGGAAATCAGTGATTGAATGTAGTGTCACAACATACAGCTGAGCAAATGAAGAAAAGAAATAGCACACTTTCCTACTAGATATTAACAAGTGTGTTGGGTAAAAAAACAAGGGAGATCAGCAACTGCGCTGGCATAGAAAGACTCAGCAACACAGAGCAGAGCTCCAGGTGCTACAAACATCCCTGTTTCAGGACCTGAAACACACATGGCACTCCCAAGAGCAGCCAAGATATGCATGTTGTCTTGGGTCACTGCTGTGCAAAAGCCTCTTTGGACACAACATAGTGAACGCAAAAGGCATGGATGTTCAAAACTGCAGCTCCATCTTTCTCCAAGCACTACATACAGCATTCCTTTGTATAGCCTTGGCTGCAAGCCCATTGGTTTCAGCACTGAATGCTGAGAAGTGCTGTAAAGCTTTTATATTTGCATGGAGAAAGTGCCTGAAAAATGCCAGCACATGTCTGAAATGCCACCAGCCTCTACCATCTTAGCATTGCACACACAGCGTTAAGACTGGTAATTAAGACACAGCCCAAATTTAATAAGCAAAATAAATTCACACATTACTGCAATCTTTCTCTTTCATGATGACCAAATACGGTACACTGGATCAGCTTCCTGCCCTCAGTAAGGCTGGGGGAAGGGGAAATACTCATTTAACAGTTGGTCCCGTTTAGTCATACAAAGCTGGAAGGAGGTGAAAGGGTAAATTTAGCAATGAAGAAACTCCAAAGACCTAGAAAACCATGGCAGTTTCCAGAGACGGGGCTTGCCAAAAGGCTATTTTGGGGATGGATAGTGCTACAAAGCTCCTATTAAGCTTCAATCCTTAAAATAAGCCCATAAACTCAGAAAATATTTATCTGGAAGGGTGGCAGTCCAATAAAAGTTTTATGAATGTTTTAAAACTGCCCTGTCAAGGGGCTAGCCACTCAGTCACCTCCCTCTCTCCCAGAAAAACAACACACACAAGAAAGTGGGCCCACGTGTCAGGTTCCCCAGCAGGAATGACAAGGCAGCCTGACAAATGGCTCTGCACCTCCTGCATCCCCTGACCAAGCCAGCACAGCACTCAAGCCCCTCCTGTCTCTCCTACCTCTCCAGGGAACTGGACCCTGCCACAGCCTCCCTTCTACTACTGCATCTCTAAACCATCACCTGACTATCTCTTTTCTCCAAGACCTTTTTCTCCTCCCTATTAGCTCTCGTCTGTTAGGGAAAGAGGAAAAATTAAAATCAGTATATATAAACAAGGGACACCATGGACAAACACAAAACCAATCTGGTTTTAAGATTAATATTTCTAACAGTATCTGAGATCCAGAGATTGTAAGAACACATGGTTCATGCTCCTTAAATGAACATGTCACTGTTAATTTGGCAATGGATTACAGAGATGGACAGTAAAGGGACAAAAATCCACTTGGGACTTTGACACTTCACATTTTTGTTAACACTTAAGGCTTTAAGAAGAAAACCAAGATGAAGTAATTGCAGACACAATGAATTTAAGTAAAGGAGCATAAAATTCACAAATGAGACTGTGCAAAGCCTGGAAATGCCAGACAGAATAGGGCTGATGCTTCTCCCTCCTACCACACATTTTTTTCTTTCACTATCTCCCCACCAGCACCAGATGTAAAACTCCACACAAAGCTTGGCCAAAGGAAGCTTGGCACCTTCCTCAGAACCCAGGGAGGGAATAATCACAGGCAGCAAAACCAAAATGGGATGGAACGTAAAAGCTAACAACAAACAAAAAATTGTTTGCAGCCAGCCAGGCTCTTGCCGCTCACATGCAGAATTATTTCCACAATGTTCAGGTTCAATTACTAGGAACAACTTCCAGAAAAATGAACTTCAGTTTGTTTACAGTCATCCCACTCGTCCTAGGCAGCATCATTCCGTGCGGCTCCTTGAACTTCTTTTTCAAATAAAATGTATACAGACTTAAACCCAAGATAAAACCTCCAAGCAGAACTACTCCAACCTCTCTGCAGAACTCCAGAGGCTGAAGGTCTGACACACGCTCACTTGTGCAACAGAGCACCCACCGCTGCCTGGGTCAGCAGTGAAGATGTGAGGCTGTGGCCAGTCCAGGGATAGCTGGCAAGACAGATGTTTCCTGTCACCACTGTCATGGTTGCACTGTCACAGAGTTGTTTTTTCTGTTTTGTTTTGTTTTTTTTTAAAGAATGGACTGTGTCACTCTATTTATTTTAGTGAATCATCCCTCTTGTACAGTTCTTTTATTATTTTCTTCTTGTTATCCACATTATCTAAAACTATACTATATTGGTCATGACCACTTTTACAAGAGTTATTAGACAGGGATTCATATATATGTATATGCACAGATGAATAACTTGCAACTGCTCTGAAACACTGTAATAAAATGTCCCAAATATGCTTCTCTAGCAAAAGGCATCAAAGGGACAAGATGCAATCTGCCTTCCTCCAGGATTTTGAAGCAGCAGTTTTCCTGAAGATGGCACAACACAGTCCTGTGTTCGAAGCCTTGCTGGCCACTTCTTTCTGGCAGGGGGAGCGGAGCGGTTGCTAAGGCAGAGTTTGGCAGGAGTAAGTGCTTGGCTAGATTAAGTTTCAGCATAATGTTCTCGATAGGAATCGGAACACCATCCCTAAAGTGCAACAGGAGGGTAAAACGCCAGCCATCAAGATGGATGGTTTGTTTTTATTTTTATAGAGATTTTCTAAACCTCAACTTTCACCTCTTCACTCCCTCCCCCTCCTGTTCTCAGTCACCTCCAATAGCCCATCTGTCTGCTTCATTTAATAGAAACCTATATTTCCTAGCTAATGGATGCATTTGGCTAAGAAGATAATCTCTTTGTGTTCGCTTCAGTTATCACATTCCTGTTATCATATTAATACTGATTAAATACGAAACCAAACATTTCAGTCAGACCCCACATATCATTTAAAAGCGACAAGATGTTCATATTTTGGCACTCTGAAACCTCAGCCAGCATGGCAATAGCCTCCCTCTCCCCGCTTCAAACACCTCACCTTTCAGATAGGATGCCACCCATCTGGAGTTTTTTTTATGGAACAATAGCACTGTCGTATCTGAGACCACTGGAAAGAGTTTGGGTTTCCTGAAAAGCTCTGGAAATAGCACAAATCTATCCCAAGAAAATTATAACATTGCAGGTTGAGAAGCATGATGCTGCTCAAAGCAGAAAAGGTCAGAACAGATCTCAGTGCTCTCAGATGTGTCCAGTGGCGATTCACAGCCCACATTTGTGCCTCAGTTTCCCTCCTCTATGCACAAGGATATTTCACAAGCAGTGATGTAAGTGTGCAGATAGGTTACTAATGTCTGTTTGGGTCTGCAGGGCTACAGAAATATGAATGATCAGACTTCAAATCAGCAAAAAAACAACTCAACAGCTTCTGGGATTTAAGCCAACTTTCTAACATGTCACATGTTAAAAGCAGCCAGCCACATATGATAAAGCACACTTCTAACACTGAGCAGAAGCATCCTCAAATACCAGAACAACTTCATTCATCAGAACTATAGCGTTTCAAGATATAGATGAATTTGCACCATTCCTTTCTCACTTCTTATGTGA
Organism: Psilopogon haemacephalus; assembly: GCA_013396835.1. NCBI lineage: Eukaryota > Metazoa > Chordata > Aves > Piciformes > Megalaimidae > Psilopogon > Psilopogon haemacephalus. The sequence continues at coordinate 865,413 of VWZI01002420.1, forward strand.
CTATCACACCGGTCTCTGTTAAGGAGGAGGGCTGGGATATGACGGTCAGGGAAACTAACCTCATGGGATACATGCTCTAGCTCAGTGTGTTGTTCAACACATTTTAAAATAAAAATTATTAATGTGGCTACCTATTTATTCAGGGTTTATCCTGTTCAATTTAATGGACTAACACTGACAAATCAATAGAAGCACCCATTAGTAAGACTTAACCTCCAAGTTATGATTGAATTATTCACTATGTCACTGATTTTTCACCATTGCCATTAAGAGCCCAAGTTCCATGCTCTAGTCATCTCTGCATGCAAATACCAAGTTTGAGAATGGAAGCATGCTAATCACATATGCTACACATGCAAATTTTTTATGAGTTCCTGAAGATAGACCCAGTGTCCCAATCACACCAATGACATCCACCTTTCACAGGGACTACATACAAGCTGCACACACTCCACTCAGCCAGTACCTTTCCTAAGAAGGGATGTGACACCTCCTGAGCAAGTCTGGAGCAGATGAGGTTATACCATGGTCAGGAAAGCTCCCCTGGGATGTCAAGAAGGCTAAGCTAACCTTCTGAGATCCGTATAAACAAACAACTGAACACGGAGAGCCTTGAACCAAGGGACTGCTGTTTATCTAACCCCTGAACTGCAAAAGACATCAATCCCTGCCTTATTAAAGAAATGCATACGCTAGCCAGGCATGCCTGATCAGCTCTCTCCTGTTCACAGCTTCGCCGGGGTCGGAGGAAGTTCCAACAGGCCCCGTTCCACAAATAAAATCCTTCTGGTTGGCGATAACTAAATTGTATTAAGACTGGCTCAGACAGCTTCAATTAGAAGTAATCGGCAGGACTGGACTGAAATACTCTATCAGTTTGCTTATGGCTGGTCTTTCCCTCCTTTTCCATCCCAAAACAACTCTTAATACCTGGTTCAATGAAAGTAGCAGGGAATCTGTAACGTGCCTCCATTTATTATACGTGGAATCTATATATATATATATGTGTACTGAAAGGAAAACTACATCTCGTGTAAAAGAGCAAAAGCTTAAGTACAGAGAAAATCAACAGGTCTTTAACAGGAGATTCCCAACCACCAACAAGCAAAACCAGGAAACTTCAGATTCCGAGAAACACAAACCTATCTCCCATCTTTAAAGGATTTCTGTCTTTTCTTAACCATCCTAAAAGCAGCTCTTCATGCCTATTACAAATCCACGCTTTATGAAAACTCAAATGAAGTTACTCAACCAAAATCATTTGCAAAACTCTACAGCACAGTCTCCTTACAAGAATCAGCATTATTTTCCTGTAACATTTCGAGCTTTAATAAAGATGTTTAAAATCTGTTGTTAATCTACCTATAATTTTTTCCAAATGCCAAATGAAACAGTTTGTTTTTCCCCCCGCGTTTATAAGAAACAAGTTCTAAATGAGAATCACCCCTGCCTTTACTCTGAAACCAAATCATATATTTAAGAGTAAGTACTAGTGAAATGCACAATGATCAATTGGACAGAAATGGTCAAGTTATTGTTTTCACAAATGTGAGAAATAATTTGATTTTTCATAGGAAAAAAATAGCAAATATTAAAAGAGATAGGTATTTTAGGACTTTCTCCAAAACCTTTCATTTATATTTGGCCTTCATACAGCTTAGTCAACAGAACAAGGTTCTTAAAATACTAAGATTCTTTTAAAAGGACAATTCGAGACAAAACCTGGGTCATTAAACCCGAGCTTAAGTTTCACTTAAAGTATAAAATAAAAATGTTGATAATTCACTGAATAAGTCAATCTTGCTCTGAATGTGCACAATTTCAAGACAGAACATTAAAAACACAACTAAAATCAATTACATTGTGTCTTCAAACTACTTATTTAAAGCAGAACAAGGAAAATATGAAGAAAGAAGTCAGGCATTGGGGAACCAGGCATCAATTTCCACATGAACTCCAGAGGGACTATAATCTTTGTTCATCTTCTGAGGAGGTACTTGTGAGAACAGTCAATTGTAATGAGCCATGAAAAGAAAATCCTCAGTTCATGATATACAGCCTACTCCTGTCAGTAGGAACTTGCACTCTTTTAACACATTTTCAGCCCTTGAGGATGGCTCCTTTCCCCTGTGCCTGTAGCATTACCTTGCACATGCTGCTTGCCACAAGCCATGTTACCATGGTGCTAACTTGAAGAGATAGTTCATTGCAATTTTAAATAAAACAAATGCATATTCTTCATGTTATATTCACATTAAACACAAATCCTGATGAGATGATGCTTCAGGAATACACAGGCAAACAGTTCTTTGCCTAACATATCCATAGATGAGCTGGTCAAATCACAAAGAGGGAGCATTCTTCTTTCACAGATGGAAAACTAAGAAGGTAAACAAATGTATTCAGAAGTAAATATACACCTGGCAGCAAACCTATGTATTGAATTTGAAAAAATCCTCAAGTGCTTGGAAAAATGCTGTGCCATACAAACAATCTTCCTCATGTGATATAAAACTACTATTTAATATGAAACAATTTGAAGAAATGGCACAGGTCCATCTTAGTTCGGGGTTCTGCATTTGTCAATATATTTTATTTTTAAAAAACCAAAACCACAACAAAACCTGAAACAAACAACAACAACCACACAAGAGCAAACGCACAACGAAACAAAAGCAAACATAAAAACCCAAACCACCGCAGAGCAAAAAGGCATCCGAGGTTGCTGAAGCATGGGCAAGGATGGCTGGCTGTAGGAGTAAGGAAAGGTAAGAAGTGAAACAGGGAGGGAACTGACTGGGGACTGGAATGCTAAGAATTATTTGGGTAAAGCATCAGAAAACGGGTAGCTCATCAGTTGCAACAGGAAAGAGTATGTTCTCCAAATTACCAAATGGTCTTGATTTCCTAATCTGGAATAGCTGGAGGGAAAGGGGATCAAGGGAATTGAGGGCTCAGAGGCTTAAAAAATTACTATGATGAAATTCACAACAGAAAAGTACCAAATACTGAATTCTCTTGATTGAAGTTACAACCTCCCATACTACACAAAGCAGGATGATGGTTTTCTCTACCTTTATTTTTTATTCCAAGTATTAAGTACTCTTGAAGTATTTTCAGCAGCTTCTTAAAATGCTGTAACACTGTAGTTACAGGCAGGAAATGCTTTTGTTGCTTATGTAAAATATTATACAAAATCATGTTACAGCAATCCTCCCCTATCAAAACAGGTCCATTGAAGCTCCAGTTATTTCCTATTCTTTATTAAACACTTGAAATCCCTTTGTGGAAACACAAACTATAGAGACTGCTTTACACAGACTTCCTTGAAAATCAAGGCAGACTACTAAGAACAACTATTTTTTTTGTCCCCAAACTCAAAACATAGATCAGCTTCTCAAGGTTAACATCCTTGTCACATAACAGTTCTCATCCACTAAGCAGCAGCCACTGTTGCGAGTCAGTACTTCAAATAGCCTACAATTTGCAAACCACAAAGCTCTATGCCTCCAGGAAGCCCCCATGGTGTATGTTTTTACTCAGACTTCAAACAGATATCAGAACAAACACTGGTGGAAAGGGAAGGTGAAAGGCCCAAGGGATGAACGATCAAAATCAAGTAAATAAGTACAAACAGTTTACAAAAAGGGAGAGAAATTTCATTGCAAGAGGGCAACCTGCAGGCAGGAGCTACCCTTGCAAAGACATTTATTAAGATCAAAGCTAAATTACATAAAGGCTTTGAACATGAGTATTTTCCATCCAAACACTGCAAAGCCATGAGTGAGGATTTTAACATCCAAAGATGGTAGCATCCCATTTTGCACACAAGAAAGCAGAAATAAATATGGAGAAAATAGTCTTCTTTGGTACCATATAAATAAATTACAGACCTGGGAATGCAATCTGAACCATGTTCCTTCTTACTTCCTTCTGCACACAAACAAGAGGGCTCTTGAAGAAAGTACCTTGAAAAGTCTAAAGAGGTGCTTGTAAAATGCGTAACCTATTTGAGCATTCAATGATCACTTTAAAAAACACTTTGGTAGTTCAGTTGCACAACTGAATCTGTAGGGATCCTCTGAATCCCTCTCATTTAGCTCTACCGACAGCACCTAAGTCCTTAGCAAGAAAAAGTCCTTTTCCCTCCCAGAAGGACAACCCTTAACTGAGCACCAGTGAACTGGTGCAAATTATCAGACAAATATATTTTGATACTCTTCAAAAGAACAGTATGGGAAAAAAAACAAAGGCTTAAGAGACCAAGATGCACTAAAGCATCTCAAACCTGTAGAGGAAAGCATAAGGGTTAAGTTGAACCAGATAAAAATTAAATAAATAAAATAATTTAAATATACCTATATTCCTATTTGCTTTAAGACATAGAAGATATTGCAGGATTCATGTTTTTTTGGTGCTTTAAGGCAGCCAAACTATATAGACACATAATAAAAAACACTGTTAGTTATATTATTACTCTAGGAAAAAAGACATTTTCTTCACACTTGAAATTACAGCAAGAGTGGATTGAATTTACAAAATGAAACACCTAAAAAGGACAACTGAAAAAAAAAATAAAAATCAACAAACCAACCAGAAAGTACCACATGTATCCCACTCTTGTGTGTAGGATGTGTAGCACACTAAGCTTTGGTAGTATTTCTTTTAAAAAAGGGCAATGGTGGTGTTCCATGCCATGTTCTAATCCATCTGTTTGCCACTTTGGTTGCAAAAACCCAGTGGAAAAAAAATAAATGAAAAACTTTATCTGCAAGGAACAGGATATTTGGCCTGTAGAGACTGTAGCAAGGCATCTCCTCTTAAACTGAAAAATATCCAAAATGACAATGCAGCAGGACTTTAAAAACTTGGTTATCAGTCTATTCTGCAGCTGTATGTATATGAAACTTTGCAACAATCACACACACAAGCAGGGTAGGATTGCTTTCATAGGAGAAATAAATTTGTTCATTTCATAGTTTTAAATATTTCATTTTGCCACCCACCAAAATGAGTTTTTATTCCCACCTTTTTCCTACAAAAAAGTAACCTCTGCTCATTAATTAAGGATGTTAGGCAAGGCTCAAGACAACCTGATGAGGTTGTCTTCACATAACTGCAGTGTGAAGCCAAAAGAGATTAGGTAACTTGGGAAAGGTCACCAAATGTGCTAGTGTTGATGTGACGGCAATTACGAGCTCAGAACTCCGAAGCCTGCTCAGCTACATTCACTGCAGACACATCCCACCAGAGATCTGCACTGTGCAATAGGGTCCAAGTAGCTTATAGTTGCTGTTGTAATTATTCAAAATTCAGCAGCCCTAAATACTTAAGATGCTTCTTTTCTCCCAGGGAATGCAACTTTCCACAATAACTACATTCCCCCAAAATAACAAAGCCTGGATTAACTAGAAAGACTTATGACCACAAGAGACCCTACACAGAAGTAAGGTTATAATACACAGCAGCACTCCCAGCTCTCAGTTTTACTACAAATCTCAAGATAAGGTCGCTTCTTTTGAAATTCCAGATCCTAAAAACATGCAACTGAGGGCCAATCTCACTTTGCTTAATTTACCTATCTAGGTCTTGTGGCTTAGGAGAATCTTATATATAGCTGACCTGAGTTTATCTAAGAAAAGAAGCAATCTTTCCAGATTCCATTTATTTATTTATTTGTTTATAATAAAAGAAAAATCCTTCTTTGCAGGCTTACCGTTGTGACAGCTGACTACCAATGTCACTGCCAACTGAAATAACAACTGCTCGATTTCAAACACATGTAAAAACCAGCAGTAGTCTCCCAATCTCTCCCCATATGATCAGATCCACATTTTATTCTCATTTTATCTTAATTATGATAAATGCTAACTGTAGCATCTTTCTGTTTTGCAACAAGGATTTGAAACTTCAGTAAAGCAAATACTGGTCTTGGAGGCAAAAAAGGGAAACAATTAGAATGCACTTGGTGGGAGGTGGGGGGAAGGAAAAAAAAAAAAGAGAAAAAAATCTATTTTGGCAGCAGAATTCTTGACAGCTTCCATCTGCAGAGGGCAATCTCGAGCACAGAGCTAGACTGGCTCTTCCCTTCAGCCCATTATTTCAAGGGCTCACAAGGTGACAACTCCAGGGCACCCACAAGTCAGAAACAAATCCTCTCTACCCGGCACACCCCTACTGCAAGTCTGAAATTGCTGGCAGAAATATCTGAGGGCAAAATAAGCTGTTACTGGCAAAAGACTTGAGAGATCAAGAAACACAGACGGGGACAGTGGCAGTAACAGCCTGGAACAAACAACAGAAGCAAATCTGAGCAAAAAGCATCAGCTGAAACTAGTCAAAGCAAAGAGATGCTCTGTGGAGTCTGGAAGGTAATATTAAGAGAATAAAGGATATGTCAGTGACTGACAGGTGTTTGGGGTTTTTTTTTCCTTTCTCTGTTGTTTGGCAGGTTTTCTGGTTGGTTAAGGCTTTTTTTAAAACTTGGTTGGTTGGTTTGGGGCTTTTTTCACTCCTGGAGTTTGTTTGTGGGTTGCTTTTGTTTGTTTGCTTTCCTTTTCCATGTGCTACAAGTTCTGTAGAAGAAAACATACCCATGCCACAGTCAAACAAATCCCATCTGTTGGAATTATTTTTTTTCCTTAATGGGATTTCAACCTCCCCGTGACCACCCACCCCCCCATTAAATTTCACAAATAATTTCATAATTACAGCAAAAAAATAAGACTTGATTACCCACTGAGGAGGAAAAAAAAAACCCAGAACAATAGGTAAGCATCGTCCAAAACAGTGTGAGGAATGCAATCACATTTGAGCCGGTATCAGAACTCATGTCACAATACAGAGTTAAAGAATATACTCTTCATTACATTTATATTACTCTACATTCTAATATAAGTTCTATATGTTTATGTTCAACTTCACCACCTTAGCACGCTTTTCAAAGTTGGGGGTTTTCTTTCAGATTGAGGCAGCACCTACATCTTTACTGCTTTTAAAATACCAACAAAAATCTCACAAAACCCTGCTGAGCAGAAGCAATAAAATATAACCCAGGCAGGAACATGAAAGCCAAAGCCCAGAGTTAAAGCTGGGTTTGCTTTGAGGCTAAGCTCACAGTAGTGCAAGTATAAGATGCTTTGCTATTCAGCACAGGAAAAGGACTCAGTACTCACTGTTCTACCACCGTAGAACAATCGATCACAGAGCAATAGGGCGTCTCCTTAAATTCTACATGCAGAATCATAGAACCTTAAAGGTTGGATGGGACCTCTAGAGATCACTGAATCCAGCCCCACAGCCAAGGGGAACTGCAGTTGTCATGGGTGTATGTAAAGAGTACAGAAGAAACACTGAAACTGCATTATATGGTATAAAAAGCCCAATGGTCCTCCCATTGCATTAAGGACACTTCCCTGCAGCTACTCTTGCACAGAAACAAAAAGGTTTGTGGGAAGAATAAAAAGACATCCCCATCTCATTCTGTTAAATCACCCAGCAGGGCACGGTGTAGCCTATACCACGCCCAACACAAGTGCTGACACAAGAGCTGGACTTTTTTCTTCCACAGATGCATTCAAAGGGCTACTACATCACTTGATGACTGATAATTCCATAATCTGTGTCTGTTTGATCCCAGAAGAGCAATTTATTGAACAGACACTCCAATGGCCACTTGAAACACCAAGAATCTTAACCTCCCTTGGACATGGCATCTACTATAGCGTGCAATGATTGGTTGCCTCTGAAATCAATCTTAAAATCAACACATCACCCTTCAAAGCTCTAAGTTTAGAGACTTAGTCTTGCAATTCTATCATTTCAGTCAAGATCAGGTTCTCCTGACACTACCATGAATGAGGCAGATGGCCAGTTAATACGTTAACACTTGCTTGCTTTCTGTTTTCATTCAGAAGGAATGCACACAAATCTTGACTTTGATTCCACAACACACTCTAAGGTAAATGAAATCTGGATATTCAGCTCCAAAGGTCAATACGTGCTCACAGGTATGTCACCACGTAAAAGGTAGGCTAGATTCCTCCAGACCAATGTTTCTGTATAAATGCAGTTCAAGCTCCTAGTTCCTATGTGGTCAGCAAGACTTTCACATCACTACAGTTTAATCCGCTCAAGAGGGGATCATAGAGGGAAGTGATGCTTCCCTGGCAACAATCCTCTCCCAGCCTCCGTCCATACTACACTAGCCAACTCTCACAAAAAGGAGAGAAGGAGATTTATGCTTGAAGCACCCCTTAAGGATTTTAGGTTTTGTTTGTTTTAGAGGGTAGGGGAAAAGAGACTGTGAAAAGAACAAGCAGAGCTAATCTCCAGCTTTTAAATAAAACACAGCTACACAGATTTCTTTGCCCTTGGGCTTTTGTTTTTCCTCTTGACTGAAATCCTGCTCAGCCTCACCTGATACTGACAGGGATGGCAACCCACCAGACCTTTGCAGCCAACGATTTTTTATTTTCTTTTATTAAAAAAACGAGCCAGGCTAGACAAACACAGACATTAAATGTGCCTAAATTCCATTTGGCCTAAGAGAAGAAGATTATCCTATTATAATGCAACACAGGCAAAGAATTCCAAATGTCAAGATCTCCCACAGCAAGTATGCTGCTTAGTGACAGGATGGTTAATTATTCTCAGTGCAAGTGAAAAGGTTCAAACTGCCCCATTGCTGTTGATGTCAGTAAGGACTGCCCTCCAAATTACGAAGTTGGGAATACAACATTTAACTGCACTCAACTATTTATAGCTTGTCTTCTACCACTGTTTAAGAAAAACTCAGTAACTAATATTCCACAAATACCAGCTACATTGAGGTGTTGGGAACCACCTGAGAAAAGTGAGGCATGCCTTAAACAGCAACAACAAAACAATTAAAAAAAACAAAAAAAACCCAAAACCCCACAAGTAAGATATTTTTGAAGAAGGAAATTACAGAAAACCAGGTTACATTACCGGGTTGCATACACAGGTTGCATTACTGCTGCATTTTCCCATCTTTGCAAAACTGATTTATCTCATACTATTTAACCTCTAGTAGACTTTCTTCCTTAAGTGGAGTGCTAAAAAATAACTGATTGAATCACACTTTTAAAATTCACAATTTTGAACTGGAATTGATGCGAAGTTGTGCTGCTCACCTACAGCTCCTACATAAAAGCCTTCCCCTATCTCATTAGTCACTTTGTAAGCCAGGGATGGGCTTCATCCATCAGAGAAAGGAAGCGTCAAATTACAAACCCACCAAAAGATGCCATCTGCACAACACACTATGGGGGAAACACATATCCATCATTTCTACCCTTGGTTTCACATATTGGAATATGAGGGATTCTCAAGAACAAGGCACACTGCTTTTTTCTTACCACTATGTCATCTTATACTAAAACTGTAGGATCCCAGAGGTATTGTGTTCCCTGAACTAGGGAGAACATTTTTTTCTGTTACTTCAGGACTTTTATGGCACATTCAAACCCTCTACCACAACAAGAAGTGGAAGAGGTGAAAACAGACTTGCTCTCTCATATGCAAGAACCACAAATGCAAGGCAAAAAGTTACTGGCAACAAAAGACAAGGTCACAAATGAATTTGTCTTCAACTGCTGTAAGAAATTTTAAACTACTGTTATCCTGTACAGGGGGAAAAAATAGCAAAGTATAAAAGCTTATATTCTAATATTCCCATTTATATCTCTTCTGAAAAGTGTGCCTTTTATTGCATTCAAACTTGCTCAATTCAGAAATGTGTTCAGCTGCTATAAGTGTTAGATATGCACTGCTTCTTTCGCATTAAGAAGCAAGGTAGCTTTGAACTCATCTCGTGCATAGCAATTTTTACTGTATTGAGCCAAAGAGAAGAAAAGAATCTCAGTCAAACACACCACAGTGCCTCAGAAAGGATGAGCACTTCACCAGCAGCTAGACAGTCCAGGCAGAAAGGAAAGTGAACTACGCCTGAGATATGACATATGCTCTAATTAGATTTGAAAACTTGCTACAGTTTACAATAATTAAGCACAAGACAGATGAAATATGCCAAAACCAATGAAATGGGCGTATCTTGAGCCAATCTTTCAGAAGATGTCAACAGATGATGATTTTGCAAACCAAGCAGAGTTTTACAGGGTCAGTTCTTGGGTGAGAGGCAGTTAAACAAAATCCACAATTAGCACTGTTATTCAAACGATTCACTGAACTCTCCTCTGAATTTTTTTTTTTTAAATCAACCGGCATGACATTCCTAGGTGCAACGTATGTTGAAATAAGCATTTTCCAAAGACTGTCATTGTTAGCTTTTGTCTTCCTTAGAATAAGGAAGACTTAAGCACACAGCTCTTGCCTCCCCCAACTTGTTATTCACTTCAAAGTTGAACAATACCTTTCACTCATTTACCTTGACTGTATAAATGCAGAATTGCCATTTACAACTAAAACAGCTGCCCCGTATCACCTACCTCTGCAAGATGCACTCCGTCAGTAGTTTCGCACCCTCGTACACCAACACTAGTGTAACTTACAAAGCACTGTAGTTTAAATTGCCTTTCAAATCCTGCTTGGGTTTTAAGCAGCTTGTTAAACTAAGCAAAACTCTCTTGTGAGTTCAGAGATTATGTCCCCCTTTTTATGTATTTGATCATACAACTAGCCGGGAAAGTAAGCGTCATTCTGTCAATTACCACACATTAAAACTTTCTCCTCAGTTAAAATACAAACAGCTCCACAACCTGAGGCCCCACAGAACAGCATATCTGCCAGAAAATACTTTTTTTTTTTTTTTTTTTTTAAATTAGGTGCTGCTGCAAGCAGTCTAGAAAACAGGTTATACCTTACCATTCAAACAATAGAAGCATGCCTGAGCACAAAACCAGAAATGAGATTGAAAATACATGGTCCTTCTATTTCCCACCACCCTGCTGCCTCTCCATTTAACCCCAACACAGGCACTAGCAAACATCCAGGCAAACTACACAGGAGTATTCTCAAAATGTAACTACATCATCTCCCACTGAAAAGATGATCTGGCAGGGTAAGAAATCTCTGCTAAATAACATCTATCAATAGTCAAGTCGCACTTCACTTTATTTTGTGTTATTAGCTTTATTTCTACCTCCTCGGACCACCCTAAGGGTTTCTTTTCCATTATGTTCTTCAAATACTTGCAGATAATCATATCTCCCACTTAGACATCATTTAGCCAAGTTTCATGCATTTCTTTTCATCTTCTTCCCCTCATAAATCAATCCTTTCAGCCTCTCCAGCATTCTTGCTGCTCTTCCCTGAATTTCTTCCAAGCTGCTGACATCTTTCAGCAACTGAGGGACTTCCAACTGCATGTTGTACTCTAGATATGTTTTTTGTACTGCAAAAGAAGATAATTAAGCCTTTTCAAGAAATATTAATGCTGCATGTCTGGAATAAATCTAAATCAGAGATCTCCTCTTCTTTTTTCTTCTTATCCCCCACTCCCCAAATGGATAGTAATTATCCCCATTTTACAGAGCAGAAGAGCAGAGAGAAGGATCTGACTGCTGCACACAAGCAGTGCCAAAAGAAGAAGCAGATCCATGTTCTGCCACTACCAGTTGTAAGGTCTGCTAACTTTCAGCCTACAGACAACATAAGACAATGTTCCTAGGCTGTGATCTATAGGCCAACACAAGTCATTTCTAAGTGGCTATGGGAAAACCATCTGGGGAACCCAGAAACTGCTTGTAGGAGTGGGCATGGTGCTGAGGCCAGTGGAACCATCTAACACCTTACAATGTGCCATGGTCCCTGATATATCTACCTCATTTTTATTACTATCTAGAGGGTTGTTTCTAAAACCAACTCTCAGCTATCATCAGCTTGACTACTCAAACACTCTATTCAGTTCCAGAGGTTGACTGGTTTTAAATGAGAAGACTGAGTGCCAGGCTGAGGTAGTCCAAGGCACTTTTCAGCTTGCACATTTCCTTCCCTTCCCTCCCACTCCCTAATAAATTTGTGAAGGATTTGCAGGGAAATAACTTCAGAAAAATTAAAAGGAGCTCTTCACAGAAGAAATCTGTAAAAGAGAATATATATGAGGGGAGGTGAGGCTGAAGAATGGGAATGGGGGGAGAGGAGAAGGGGGGGGAAAAAAGACTCTGATCAGTTAAATTTAATAAAAAAAAAAAACCAAAACCCACAAACAGGATGCAGACACATTAAAAAAGCAACACTGACCTAACAGAGGAATGTGAACTGCAGTTGACTTAAACAGCATCACAGCAATAGCCCTCCCCCTACACACAAACCTCTGCAACTCTTAAAGGCACAGATTTTTACGTTGTTCTGCAGTTCTTTCCCCTGCTAGTCACACATTGTTTGATACTCTTAGCCTGAGTTAATGCAGCTACTACCTCTTCCTTCCAGACAACAGGAATACCCAAGTTTGACGCAGACGAAAGAAAAGCAAACCGAGTTCTATTATGCTGCCTGCCTTAAAGGGGTATTAAATTCTGGTGTTCTGCTACATACTCTTCTCATTGAAAGACCAAACTATAAAGGGTCCTCTGTTTCATGACGAGAACAGCATAACCAAGATTAGATAATGAACACCTTGGTGAAAGGTATAATTTCCTTCCACTAACTCAACATAAAAAGCAAAAAGCAATTTCCTAAATTTGTGTATGATTTTCTTAATGCAACTGCTGGTTCGCAATTACATTTCCTGCTTACATGCACAACAGTGACAAAGACTACTTATTAGGCTTCTCCTCATCCCATGAAGAACCATTTCCTTCATCCAAAATGTGGAAATGGCAACATAAATGTCATCCTCCTGTTCTTCTCTTTCATCATGTTTTTGCCTCCAGGACAGAAAAGCCTACCTAAGAACTCTACATCTTTAAGCAAGATATTATCTTGATTTTCAGCTGGAATCCTTCTCAGTGTTAAGGTCATTTACACAGCATTTCACCACCTACCTAAAGGTACCTATCTCAAGTGAACACTTAAAAGCTTTTCTGTACCACAGATGTATCTGGTACAACTTCTTTCTATAAATATGCACTGTGCTTGCTAATTAGGCTCTGAGACCTGATTGCAAAGTCTAGTGTTTGGTGACAAAACTGGAATTACTGCTAGGAAAGAATACAGGAGTTTTTCTCTCCAGTCACAAATTCTTATCTTGTGGTAGGAAGCAGAAAGGAATCTTGCTGTGAGGCAAAACTAGTGCAGTTGCATCCAGCCTTAAGTTAAATGGAAAATAGTCCATATTTAGCAAGAAATCAGAAAACCTTAGTTTTCTCTGCAGATCAATTGCTACATGGCTGTTTGCTGTCACAGAACACTATGATTTCTTTTCTCCACTTGTACAACAGAAGTAATCTCCCTCATCTTCCTAAAGAGAGTAGAGGATTAATCAGTGACAAATGGGCTGGAGACACTACAGAACTACAAAACTACTCCTAGTATCGTTAAATCTTATCCCACCATCTAAGTTAAATGCAGCACCTATTATTGCCTTTTGAAAAGGCTCAGAACAACTTTCCTACCTTAAAAAAAAAAAAAAAGACGAAGAAGAAGAAAAAACCCAAGTAGTGACACTTACAAACTCTAGCATCCATCATACCCCATGATCATAAGTCTTTTCTGTAATTGACCAAGGATGAAAAATACAGCAATATATAATATCATAAAACCAGGAGACACTAGCAATAAAAAAAACTCTCTCAAGATCTCCAAAAACTCATTTATCAGACAATGTTTGCTTGAAGGCAAGTTTAGAAATAACATGCAGAGCAGAGTCAATTTAAGGAACTTGATATGCACTACATTTAATAAGTAGCTACAAGTAAAAATTATTGCAGATTTGCCTTTCTTTATTTATTCAGAAGAGCTCTGGTGCAAATCATATGTATATTAAGAGAGGAGAGATTTCCACCACCTCTGTGTGACTGATACCTAACAAGAAGTCATTTTCAAACCAGAGTTTAGCAACACAAGAGATGTGGCTGCAAGCTGTTCAGTCTCATAATATGCAAGTCACATAACTTAATTGTAAGAGGTACAATCTACAGTGGCCAAAGTAGATATGAGCTGATCTCAAAACTTCGTGAGGCTACTGATAACGCTCAGAGTCACAATATGAGACTCGTAACTCTACACTTGACACAGCCCTGCATTTGTTAGCTGATAAGCACCTACCTGGAATTCGGATTTTAAATTTTCCGCTTTGGCCAAACCCACCATCTATTACTCCATCTTCTCCTGTAGACAGTTTGACTTTTAGACCCACAAAAATCTGGATGTTTGTTTCCTTTTTAAACAATGAACGCCCGATCACACTGTAATCATCCATCACCTGCAAAAGAAATAGGGCTTCATGAGTCCACAATCTAAAGCGACAAGAACAGTTATAAGATTCACCAAGTTTTGTGATTTCTACCACCCCGCCCTTAGAAAACCATTTATCCACAAACAAAACCATTTATCCACGAACAAACTCCTACACAAGTCATATGAACTGCTGAATTTAAGGCAATTTGTGTCTAAAATCATAGAAGACTTTGTGAATTACTATTTTTGCTTTCACATACTTTCTTATAGGAAGAACAAACCTGCATCAGAATATGCTGTAAAGATCAGTTAATTAAAATCTCTCTTCTGCTTTGAAACCTTTCAGTGAGTCACTTAAGTACCTACGCTCACTAAAAGTTTATTCCATTACTTACCCTACAGCTAAGTACATTATCACCTACATAAACATCCTCTGTCTCTTAGCTCCAGATCTGCACTCAATAGCTACACTACCAAAGAAATGACAGAATTACTCAGAGCTTCCAAATAGAGCCTTTTAAATATTTGCCTTTACATACACATTGATTTGTTAAACTAAAAGCCTTATGACCATTGTATCCAATTTTAATTTCAAGGTTTGTAACCCAGTGGGCAGAACCATTCACAAGTTGAATTCTTAATTAAGCTATCAGGAACAAGAGGCAGCAATGTTGGTGGGTAAGGCAAGATAAACAACCCTCCCTTAGGCATTACAAAGTATAAGGTGCAGTCAAGTGAGCCTAATCCTGTAGGTGTGAATATCCTTGTATACCTAATGCCTGCAGTTACTCTACCTCACAGTTACACAGAACATTTATTTACTTATCAGAGGAAATAAGGAGATCTTACTTAAATCTTCTCAAGATATTTTTTGTGTGTGTGACAAAAGTTGCAGCTCTTCTTGATATTTTTAATTTTTTGAGGTAGATCTAAAAGTTTCAAAGACTAAAATTACTTGAAACAGCTAAGAACTATAACCAGCTTTGAACACTCCTCTTTATTCAGTTTAAATGATAACTCAAAATATTACTGGTTTAATTAAGCTGTTCTCCTGCCCTGAAGTTTCCTCTATAAACAGGAGCACATATGCAGACTCAAATCCCTAATATTGTCATTACTTTATCACATAGGTATGCTTCTACTTTGATGTCCATCTCAGTGGGGCAGTAAATCTACCATCAAACTTTTTTTTTTTTTTTAAATTTTAAATAGGGTTTACTGGTACATCTATACAGAGCCTGGAAAGGGCTGAGCAATATTAAGAGAGCACTGGCAGCACCCCAGCTGTCCCAGACTACATGCACTTGCAGGATGAGAAACACCTACAACCCTTTCTCTTCCTTCTTTCACATGGAGAAGGCAAGTGTGCAGGCAGACCTGCTCCGAGCTAAATGCAGAGCCAAGGCTGTAAGCAAAAAAATTCCCATTTCTTGACAGTATTCACTGCCTGAACATCCACCACTCATCTTTTCCCAAAAGGTCATGTTTCTGGTTGTGCTGTATGGTTGGTTTGGGTTCGGTTTGCAGGTTTTTTTGTGTGTCTGCCCTCCCATATCCCCGCAACAAGCACTGCTCTAAAATAGCTTGTGAACCATTAGCAATAGCATCACTGCTTGGCAGTCTCTAGCTTAAATTTAAAACTGAGTAATGTCTTTTACCATAGCCACTGAAAATAGATGATAGTGGCAGGGAAGAGAATTCTCAGGTACACTTACCTTCCCTTGAGTCTGAAATAGAAGACTAGCAGAAAGAGAAACTGTTAATTTCAATCTGAAGCAGCATTTACATTCTCAAAACCTTCATCATTTTTCCAGTTACATTAGCTGGTGAAATAAAAATATTACTTCTTCCTATGAATCTTTTCTTCCTAAAACAAGAACTGCAAAACTGAATGATTCCCTCCTCCACCTTCAGCTATGGCCTTCTAACCCCTGTGTTTGAAATACAGACTCTTATACTCCAGTGAAGATCTTCCATATATCTATTATTTTTATAGTTATCTCCCCAGAATGGCACAGGAAGCCAACTTTAAAGACAACATAAACATCTTTTATTTTTCCAAGAGCACTTCAAAGTTATCTTTAACTTAATTAAAAACGGAATTACAGGGCAAGTAATCATACTAAGGCTAGCATGGTTCAGCTCAGAGTCTTCCCAGCAAGGCTGCCAGGAAAAACTCAGAATTATTTCTTTGAACAAGTGTCACAGGACCATGCTCCTTTGAGTAAACTGGTAGTGACAACCTACAATTGATGATTTTAACAACAACAAAATTTATCACTATTTAAGTATGCCATATTAGTTTCGTACCTTTTGACTTTAAAACTTCTCATCCTTCTAAAAGGAAATGTGCTTTTTAGGGTCTTGCCCTTGCACACTCAGTTTAGGAAAGTAAGCGAGGGCTCCAGCAGCACCATTCCTTTTAGTCCAATGTCCTTTTAGTCTTCCTTAGTCAATGTCTTTTAGTTATCTTCTTAGAAATACCTCTCCTTAAGTTGACTGCTATGTTCTGTCACCATTATTCCTTGGGCAAGTCCACAGGCCATTAGAATTACAACTGCTGTGGTGATGCTGAGATAAGTGGTCAGGACCTGCCTGAGTGTGCAGAATAAAATCTTTGTGACCTAAAGCGCCACTCTTCTATGCTGAATACTATAAATCCCATTCTGTGTTATCCACACGCACCCCTCCAGTTATCCTACCACCAATTTATCCCTGAAGAAGCCTAAATAATAAAAGTATCCTTGACCTAAGAACTGTGATAACTGATCAGTTTCTTCGGTAAACCAAATAGGTGAATGAAGCATAATTGCTACACAGGAAACCTCATTTTCTCAACTCTAAGATCCCGTTAGAAAAAACAAAGTTCATTCTCTCTCTTTTAGTCTTGCTTTGTAAAAAAGGCACAGAAATGCATGTTGTTCTCTCCAAATGAAACTCAACACTTCCAATTACTTTACCAGCAATTTACCTCCAATCACTGGATTTTAAGCTAATCCCCTTCGAGTTCTCAGAACATCTACAATGGCAATCACTTTGCCTATTAGCTGAACAGCCTTTTGGGAGATCTTTTTGCTTTTCTCTCAAATGCCTTTTTTTTTTTTTTTTATATAAAATATTATTAACTTAAAAAGCCAAATGCCACGAAGACAGTAAGGGATACGCAGTCTGCTCTGAAGCAGCAGCAGCAAGGGGCCTAGCGATGAGGGCAGACTAATTTTATTAACTTCAGGGAAACTTCAAAAAGCTTTAGGGCTTTAATGCCAGACAGAGACGACCCCAAAAGTCAGTTTAAGTGCTGCATAAACAAAGGATTAGGGCAAGAAAAAGCTGAAGGCTCCTTGCACTTCTTGTTTATATTGTCATATGACCTAGTAGGAGTGGGAGAGGGCTGCCTCGCTGACTTTAATCCCCCACGGTGTACAGTGGCGTTTCAGTTCACTGACCTACATTACGATAATATTTTTTTAAATTTATGGGCAGAGGTGCAGCATCAAACTCACTTAAGGACTTTAAAAAAAGAAAAGGGCTGGGGAGGGGTGGCGTAGAAATGCCCCGAACAGAAAAATTTTCTGGCTAGTGTAGTCTCCTCCTCTCACTTAGGTTAGATCAGCAGCTTAGAAAGGGATTTCAAGTTCAAAGGGAACGTCTCTGTTACTCTTGTTTTACAGCTTAGACCAGAGGACACAATAGCACAGAGTTTATGAAATATCTCTTCCCACTTGGCTTTTGTCCTTGCAGGAAAAAGTAAACAGCACCTATGGTTATAAAGTGAAGTATGTGCATCTCTGGCACGTAACACTTCTGCTAACACCATGAAGTTCACAGCAAAAGTTAACCACCTCACACTCTCCCATCTAAGGACTGCTTAGGCTACTGTAGATCGTTTCCACAACGACAGCTAATGGTATGTGTTGGCGTTACGTGCAAAACATGGTGCAATTCCAAGGAAAAATAACTCAAATCTCCATTTCAGCAGGGAAAGGAAGCAACTGCCCAGCCTCTTAAACCACCCTTAAAGAGCCCTTAAAAATTACCATCATCTGAACACCCTCCCCAGCAACACATTTAGCAAACAAGTAGCTCCATGTCTTAACCTATCTGTAGACAAAAAAAAAAAAAAAAAAAACAAAAAAAACAAAACAGGTTGGGGAGGAAGAGGGAAATTGGAACAGAAACACACAAGAGGGAACAAAACGGTGCCAGAACAATCCGGGAAATGAGGAAAGGTTTGAGATAGAAAGTAAAAGCACTGAGTATTAAACACTAGAAAGAGACAGAGAAAGAATATCCTTCCCTGATTTAATCTAAAATTATATGGTTTTTAAATAGAAATAAAACCGTTTTCTTAAAAAGGATAAAACCAGTTCTGAGGCTTACTCTCAGCAAACTGATAAATGGCCCATTGAAATCCAAGCAGAAAACAACGGGAGGGGAAAAAAGAACAAAAAGAATCTATGACTAACACAGAAAATACAAAGTATATTTATTGCCTCTTTGTACTTTAGAAAAAGTACACTTGAGACATCTTCATCACGATCAGTGACAGCTCATTTATTTCTAGAACATAGTTTCAAGCACTTTCCATTGCTGGGTCAGAAACAGGAATATTTGGGAGACTGCAAATTCCTGTTTTGTTTTTTTTTTTTTAAATGACAGTACATGAGGCTGTAAAAAGGGTGAAGGAGAAAGGAACACAAAGGACTTCACTGATTATTTGGTTTGCAGCTGTTTTGACTATCTGAAGACTATTCTAACTTACCGCTTGTTACTGAAAACTAGGTGAATCACTTGGTACAAAGATTATCTGGTCAGCCACGGGGTTTCCTAAACATGTGTGGGCTCTAAAGAGATCATCTTTCTTACCATCATCCAAGTGAACAAACTAAACTCCTGCCTTTCAATGTTCATCTCCTTCAATACTCTCTGAAGTATTCTTTATATCTCTTTATATCCACTAACTCCCATTTTTCAGATGTTTTATCTCATCTCTCCACTGCCTGTGTTTCTTGATTCCAAGAAGCATCTTCCTTTCTTTACCCTTCTCTTGCCTTTTCACTACAGGGACAATTACATTTGAGAATATGTAACAAGCAGCCATAAACACCATCCACTTGGCTGAGCATTTTGCCACCACCTATAGTCTGGCTAAAATGGATATAGTAGTGAAAAGGAGCTTTGAATACTGAGTCAGGACAACGAGTAAGAACTGCATAACCAGACCAGTTCGGATTTCAAAAGCACCAAGTGGCATTCCCCAGGCATGCACAGGGTACAAACAGGGTATTAACTTCATCATGCAACTTTACAGTGCAAGTTTCTTCCTTGTCTTCAAAGTCTGGAAGGGCTTGATCCCAAAAGGCCTGGTTAGGAACACATTCATTTTACTAAGTGAGAAGAAATGGGCTGACATTATTAATATTTACACCAATCTATGCTGTGTTTCCTTTATGCATCTCCAGACCAGCCAGCCCTGGCTTGAAATGATATGAAGAGTGAAAAACCCTCTAATGCTTACTATGCAAGCACAAGGCACAAAAGAAGCTGTTCTGTAGAGCAGAAGATCTGTAGATGCAGAAGTCTTCACCTATCCTTAAAAGGAGGATGTAGAAAGGATTGCCTAACCGAAGAGGGCTCCTCCCAGACTGCAGTTCTGAGCAACCAGAAGGACTCTGGTAGTATCTCCATGACTGAGATCTTAAACATCCAAAAGAAAACATGAGTGAGAACTGGCAAGTTTCATTTGCAACAACACTACATAGATCCAGCATGTAGCAGCAGGTAAAGTATGGTGACAACAAGTTGCTTCTAAAGGAAACTGCCCACAGATAGCCTGGGCAAGGCAGAGAACAAAGAAAGGTCTACAAAACCCCCAGTGGAAATGAAGCAGGTCTGCAAAGCAGCTGCCTAAAGCAATTGATGCCAAGAAAGAGCACAGACCTGCCTCCTGACACAGACTTGCTGCATGGATAGGATTATGGGGGATGGATCCAAGCTAGAGAAGGGTAGGTTTAGATTACACATTAGGATAAATTTCTTTACCATAAGGGTGGTAAGACACTGCAACAGGTTGCCCAGGGTGGTGGTGGAAGCCCCATCCCTGGATGTTTTTAAGGCCTGGCTGGATGTGCCTCTGGTCAGCCTAGTCTAGTGGAAGGTGTTCCTCCCCATAGCAGAGGGGTTGGAACTAGATGACCCTTGTGGTCCCTTCCAACCCTGATGATTATGTGAGGCATATACACCACAAGTCTGTCCCCTCCTCTAATGATCTCTCAGTGGATCCTCTGCCCAAAAGCCCAACAGTCTACCGTGTCTCTTGGGTAACATTTCCTTCCGCTATTTGGTTAACAAGCGTAAGTCTGTGCTACACTGCTGAATAATTTTAACCCAAACCCTAGTGAAGGTGTACAGTAGAGGGATGGTTACAGCTCAGTAATATGCAGGTTTAGTTTTACTTTACATTTTTACTTTAAAAATGCCTACGAAATTGCAGAATTGGGTACTTAAAAAGTTAAGAAATGCCAGATGTCCACACAACCTTATTTCTGCCCCTCTTTGATATGTCCCACAATGTAGTCTTTACATGACCACATCCAAAAAACTTTCACAGGAATCCTGCCTTATTAAGCACACAGGGGAACAGAATTAATGTTGCATAGGCAACTGTAAATCTGGTATTTCC
The DNA here is from genome assembly GCA_013396835.1 of Psilopogon haemacephalus. Taxonomy (NCBI): domain Eukaryota; kingdom Metazoa; phylum Chordata; class Aves; order Piciformes; family Megalaimidae; genus Psilopogon; species Psilopogon haemacephalus. The sequence goes on from VWZI01002420.1 coordinate 886,414, forward strand.
TAACTCTCAAGTGCTTGATTTTGCAACCTAAGTAACATTCTTAATTTACTTTGGTATCCAATAAATAAAATGGTGTATTGGTTGCCTTGCTGACAAACTGATTCCCCCACAGGTGACTCTTACACAACCTCGGAAAAAATCAAGACCAGCTGTCCATACACTTGCAAGACCCAAAAGCATGTCTGCATTTTAAATTTAATAATATAAAAAATAACCATAGGTGTTACTTAAACCTTGCAAAATTCTACTAACCCGCTCACGTGAAGCAAGCCATGCTTTTGTTGGTGAGTGAACAAAATGCCATTTTTTCATACGAGTAAGCAAGCAGATTGTATGACTTAGCTGGTACCCTTCCCTGAGAAAATTATTCTACTGTGGTGTCAGTCAGTAAGCATCACCATTTTTTTTCCTCAGTACTGCTTAACAGCAATAGTATTTCTATTTAATGAGCCTACTGCCCTCCCTTCCTCTTCCCCCTTTCCCCACTAAGCTTCTCAAACCCTTTTACTGAGAAACTAAACAGCAGCCAATAAATAAATGCATCTTTTCTACTCTTATTTTACAGTGCATTTTAACTAGTGAAATGTGCTGTGCACTTTCATTCACCTGATTGCCTTCATCTCTGTATTATTACTGTATTTAGCATACCATCAGCAGCCAAGCAGAACCATGCAAACTCATGTTCAGACTTCAAAGCAGGAAAAATATTAATTGTGGCGTCTGTGTGTTTACAGTACATGGAGTGACAGCCACCACTTCTCCCAGCTAGTCACAGAAGGTTCTGCAGACAGCCCAGGTCACTGCCTGTGCCTGCAGGCAGTATTCAGACTATTTTCACTGTACGGCTTGGCCTTTTTACTCACTTTGTGCCTGTATGAGTCTGCACACCGTATCATTCACCCCGAAAGCCTCACGGCCTGGCTGACACAGTGTTTTGCTTGCTAACCAGCTGGATCACTATGGTGTCACTATGAGAAAATAGCAGGTGAAACAGTAGCCCTAGTCATTCAATGAAACATCCTTTACCTAGAAATAAGTTAGGTGGAAGAATCTAACTATTTGAGCAGATAGGATTTATTTATCTTCACTGCTAGCAACACTCAAACCTTGCAACAGAAAATTCAAGGAACAGTGTTTCTGTGGCAAGTATTTTAAATTCAATGTACAGGCACGACTCTGAAACAGTAACTGCTGTTACTGGTAAGCTGTCTTGAAAGGATACCAGTGATGCTCATATATGATCCACTACTCAACAATCCTTCCAGACAGGAAAACTCTGGCACTCCCATATTAACTTACATCCCCTCTAAGCACAGGCAACCTACCCAGAAGTCTGCTCTCATCCCCTGAGTGAACCACACCAGGTGTTCCTATTCACTCATGGGTGACTTCATTTTATTCCTTTGTACCTTCCTTTGCCAGTTTGTTTCACTGTGGTTGAGCTACTATAAACCTGACAGAGTCTGTATACTACATGTTGGTGTTTTCACTCAAACAGCCGTAAAGAATTAAAAAGACAAAATATGTCTCATAATTGTTTAAAAGATGCCATTTTCACAACCACAGATTTCCAGAATCTTTAGCTCCTTGAAGGATAGTCTGGGTCTTTGCTGGTCATCAACAAATTTAAATACCATTTTCTCAAATCTCCCGCAGTTGCTTACTAGTAGTACTTTACTCCACAATAGCTCAATTCTTCCTCTGAAAGGGCAGAAAGATCTGTTAAGAAATGGTGACAAAGATTATTTGACCATTCTTGTTATCCTGCTTTAAGAAGCAAAGTCAGACCCAGATCTTTAAAGATGATGCTGAAAAATAAACCTTTTCTCTTCCATTCAGGCTTCAGAAGGGATGCCCTGATAAATTCCTGGTAATCTACCTTGCTTTCACATCTTGCTCTTTCTTCTTAAATAACACCAATATTCAAGCAATTACTACCATGTTGTTATTAAGAATAAGTGATTCTTCCATCCTTCAAAAATTAAACATGCTAGGTACCTGATGGCCTCGGTCCCCTTAAGATTAGTGCACTAAAACCAACTCACCACTATCCAGCAATGCACAAAGCTCGGGGACAAAGTGATTATGAATAAAACTGGGACATCCCACAGATGTGACATGCAATAGGAAACTGCTGAAGAAACAAGTCCGATGCAATTGTCAACAAAAAAGTAAAGCCTAACAGTAAGGCAACTTAATGAAAAAAACAAAGCAAAACCAAAACATTAAAAACTTTGAAATGTACAGAGATAATTGATTCTTCTTAATGTCTGAGGAACCAGAGAAAGCAACTTTAGGAAGGACAAGCCCATTTTCATAGGAAAATATTCTGCTATGCTTAAAATGGGAAACAATCACAGTTGAGACATTTATTTTTCACTACATAAGCTTGGAAGTGCAGAAGGTGCAGCCTGTGCTATACAAGCAAGGCAGAGAGCTTTCCTTCTTTTGTTTCTGCCACAGTGCTACTGATTTATGAGCATCTTTGACAATAGGACCCCGTGGCAACCACCCCAAGACAAATCCTGCTTGTGCAAACACTTCCAAGATAGATATTCTGACTGAGTCATGCAGGAAAACACGATGCACTTCTGCAGTTCACCTTCCAGTTGAAACTCCCCACTCAACCCATATGGCCACAGAAGCCGAAAAGCAAATAGCATGATAAATAGAACGGTTTTATCCCAGGAACTGAGCAACTGCTTCATGAGTCAGACTGGAATTATTCTGCAATGCTGTGCAGAGGTAAAATTCAGAGAGGAAGATATTGCAGAGATAGTGCTAGGACTAACACAAGTCTCTTCACCCACGGAACTGTCAGAGAGCTGACTGGTGAGCAGCCTGTCTCTAGAAGAGCAAGGACAACATTTGCTGTTTAATTAGCTTGTCTCAGACTCCAGGGGCTGCTGACCTGCTATAGTTCAGTGAGACCCTATTCACATCCACTACCACAGACAGATTCAGGAGAACAAGCCTGCCTCACAGCACTTCATTTACCCTTTTTTCACCAAGATCCCCACATCACGTTCCTTAAAGCAACACTGGTGTTCACAATAGCACTCAGCAGTGCTTTTCCACGTTATCAGCACAAGCCATTTGTTGCCAGCCGAGCTCTTTTTCCTATTAAAAGTACATCTGTCAGGCAGCCAAGGTTTTGCAAAAAAGAAGTGTCCAGAGGGCAACAGTCTCTGCCTCCACTAACCAAGCCAGAAAGATGCTCTTAACAGAAACTTCCTTTCACTGAACTTCTCCCCTCCTTCCAGTCCTCTCCACAAGATAAAACTGGACTAGTATTTTGCATCGTTTTAAAATCATCGAGTTAAGCAAATACAAATCTTTGCCAGCATCCCCTTGTTTGAGGGAATAGCAGATTTCCATTCTCCTTGAAGCTAATCCCTAAAGACTTATTCTAACCCCAAAATAAATCTGGTTTAAAGCAAAACAGGAGCATTTGCACACTTCTACAGCAGTTCAGAATCATCAGATAAAATCGTAACTGCAGTCTGAATCATGCAACTTTTTCCTAACCAAGATGGAATCCTAGCATGTTTAGAAAAAAGTGTTCTGCACTATGCATCTCAAACAATTTTTTAAAGATTAATTTCTCAGATACTACAGCAAGGCATATCTAAAAAGATTTTTTTTTTTTTTTAAATCAGCCAGTAGATAAGCAAGGGTATGAAAAAAACAGGCTCAAAGATACACTTCAGACAGGTAAATTCAAAGATCAGTAGTCAGGCTTTGATTCTTTCTCTCCCAGTGCAGCAAACAGTACAAAAAAAAGTGCAAAGGTACCTGAATATTTTTTTGGAACCTTTACCATCACTTCATCAGAGGAGAAAAAGAAGCAGCTGAGCTGTGAATTTTCACTAACATGTACTACTTCAAGACCTTTTGCTAATTTAAATATTACTATTTTTCTTATTTTTTAAAATATGTTGCTTGTCTAGTTCATGGATTTGATTTCTATGTGAGACAGTAAAAATGCCACCCTTGCTCTTAGAGAGTTAATCCCCTCTTCCCTAGTCTTTAAGAATATATGTTCTTCTTTTATTAAAAAATTAACCTTAAAATCCAGGAGATGCCTTGCACGAGGGGTACAGAAGAACAGAGCTGTGATGCTGAAAGTTAATGAATTTGTAATTCTTACTATTCCAGCAGTGCTCTGACATTAATCAGAATAGGAATGTAATGCCAAACCGTAAATGTCTGATTTCTCTCGGGTAAACTGGTAGTTAAACTGCAGGGATTTTTTTTTTTTCAATTCAGCAAGTGAAGAGGCTTGGGAGGGCTCACATCAGACTGGCAGTAGCATTTGACAGAGCAGCACTATTGAATTCCACTACAACCCTGTTATGGGAGTATGTTTCTCCTCCACACTGAACCCGTGAAGACGGACATTACATACCCCTGCCTGCCTCTCTCCCAGCCTTTCAGGAAGCTATGAAGCTAATTTTCCCCAGCAGTATTCTCTGGAGAAAAAGTTCACTTCTTGTGAAGCTAACACTTNAGGTGAGATGTGGGGGGAGCTTCCTTGCTCAATAGAGAAAGAAATTTTCCTGTATCAGTGCCAAGAACAGACACCCTAAATTCAGCGATTCTAATCTCCAGCCATCCATCAGCAGCAGGGTGGGACCAGCTGATTCAGATTTTCTATTAGCTAGCGACTCTGTGTACTAAAATAAGTCACTGTACCACCCAACTGCTCCTGCTGCTCTCCACTCCACAAAAGCACAGGCTGAACAGCAGCAACCTTGACTAGTGCTGTAGCACTCCCGCAGCTGCCCTTCTTCCCACCAACTCTCCCAAATCCCTGCATACCCCTGTGAGCGTTTCTTTGCTGTGTTCTAAGCACACATCAGGGAAAAGGACAAATCTGAACACCTACAGTATCACAAAACAGAATTTGAGATCGAACCTAACCTGCCGACAGACCATTCAATGGCAACTGCTCATGTACAGGGCCAATTAATAATCATACAGAGAGTGATGAAGGTGTACACAGTGTGTCACAAAGTGCTCTATGTGACACACTGTGAAGGCAGGATGAAATAATAACATCTCCAACTATATTTTAAAAGGTACAGGAAAATATCATAACAGTTCATTAATATCTCTGCCTAAAATTACTCCACTGGTCAAGTATTAAATAAGTCATATATATTGGTTTCTTTCTGGCCAAAAAAATAAAGTATGCATAATCTGACTAACATTAGTCCGTGGTTTACACAATAAAACTAATTAGAAGAACACATAAGATGGCAAAGGATTTGAAAGTAATAGTAAATATAACCAATGAAAAATGCATGACCGAGGCTAACAGCAAACTGTTTAGCCAGTCAGACTTAACACAGCTGGTACTCTGCAAGTTTTCAACTCTCAAACTAGTTCCATGCACTGGGAGCAAAAATGAAAAACACAACACGTTCCTTCCTGCTAAACAAAAACACAAGCAGCATGTGGCTCCAAGGGTCACACAAACTTCTGTTCTTACCCAAGTTCCAACAGCCACAGAGAAACAAAAAGTGTTGGCAAGGCAGGTCTCCCTGAGCATGAGTGGCATGGGCCATGCATGAGTGAGTAAGCTTTTAGCAAAGAAAAAAGGCAAATGTTTCCCAAGTTCAGATAGTTCTGGAGTGTCAGAAGAACTGGTATCTGGACACGTGTATTTAGTATAGAGCTACAGCTTAGGGACAGAGCACTTTGGACCTGATGCTCTAGTTCAACATTACCATCAGCCAAAGCAAAAGGCAGCCAGACATTTCCAACAAGAGAAACCATCCACCTGCCACCAAAATCTTGAAGAGTAACTACTGATTTTGAGTGTCCTGTATAACTCATATTAGTAGAGACACGACTTTCAGACAGCTTAGTAGCTGTTGTCCTTCCAACTGCCTTCCTTTCTAGTGACAAATTTGCTATCTGAAAAACCACTACAAGCTTGTAGTTTCTTTGAAAGGAATGGCCTTCAAAGTCACCACTGGAAATTCAAAGAAAAACCTCTTCAAACAAACAAAAAGACCCACAGTTAAAACAGCAACATAGAAAACTTAGAGAAATGAGGAAAATAAGAGCTGCCCACTTGCTCAGTTGAGTGAGGCATTTAGAAAAGAACCTCACTAATTCAGAATCATGTCCTAACAGGGATCTTGGTTTATTTTTTACTATTAAATGAAGAAGGCATTCAAGAAGTCTGCATGATAAACTGCAAATATAGTCAGGTATGCTGAGTGTTTAGTCTGCTATAGCAAAGTTATGCAGTACTCAACACGGTTTTATGGAATTTTGAAAAGAAGAAGAATGCTGAGTGTTTTGTTCAAACAATCGGGTTTTGGATTAGGAAAATAAAAATTAATATTTCTTTGCCCAGAAGTTACTAAAATGTCTATCACAATAGTACATTAAGTAAACATTTGCCAAAATTTACATCAACTCCACTCAATTTAGTCATCAGCAATCGAATTATTTACATAGTGCACATTTCCCCCTAAACTGTTCATCTTAATAAATTTAATTATGGGAGGTATAAACAAGCAGTTCTCCATTTCTTACTGAAAGGTAACCTTCATCAGGATTAAAGAGTAATCTGAGAATATCAACTACTACAAACAATTTATCTATCCGTACTGAAGGAACAGGAAGAAAAAAATCCCAATTAATTTTTACTGTAGATGCTAATTCCCCCCAGAAAACAACTCTATTTTCTGCCACAATGAGGTGGGTCAAGCACATACACTACATATGATTAACAACAGAGAACCAACACCTATTAATCAAGAGTCCAAGTTCTCCATGTCACAAGCCTCATTTCAACCTAAGCATGCCTCCGGTGTGCAAGGCACCTTGTAGATTTTTCTGCCTACTAAAATAGATGTTAATAATGGAGGTTCTTATCTAACAAAACATGACAATACATAAAAGATAGCGAGGGTTGTGTTATTTAACATAATGCCACTTTGGTTTACACTGTCATTACAGTTTCACTGATTGTGTAAAATATGCCAATGGAAAGCTGGAGGTTGTCAGCTGGGAAGAGAATAGTTGGGTCTGTTAGGGAGGTACACAAAAATAAGCAAGTTTGCAGGAATAGAGCAGCCAAACATCAAAAGGATCAGTAGAAAAATATCATCACATTACTCCACACTGAACAGAACAAACTAGTCACTTTAAATCAACTACTTTTGACTGTTTGCAAGCAGACAAGATGTGATACACTTGGTGAACAAACATAAGCAGCGTGCGTACAAAGAATCTAGAACAGGACAGTGAAAATTCCGTAGCCTACCAATGTATGTACTTGCACAGAACAAATACATTAGAGACAGCTTACCCTTTCCACCTGTCCTTCTTTGTGCTTCAGTTTGTACACTTTCAGCTTTGGAAGGAAAGTCTCTGAATAGTTTTTGTCTTCCATGCCTTGGAGCAGTACCCCATGGAATGCGAGCCGGCAGGTATTTGCATGAATATCTGTATCCAGCTTGGAGCCGATCACAAGGCACAGTTTAGGACAGGTGACTGGTTTTTCAAACTCCAGCAAAGCCCACTGTTGTCTTGGAAGTTGGACTTCTCCTGCCTGGTCATTTTCTTTGTTCTCTTCTGAAGAATTCGAGTCCTTAGACAAATATTCCTCTTGATAAAGATAATCTTTCTCAAAATCAAAAACATCTTCTTTAATTTCTTCATTGAAATCAGCAGGGGCTGGACTGAAAAACATCACTCTTCCCATAACTGTTTCATGACCAAGTGTGATGTGGAACTTGGCCTTGGTCTGAAGAGCTCCTCGGAAATACTGGATTTTCTTCAGGGAAATTATTGCGGCATGGATGGTGTGAAGTGATTCTGGGGTGCAAATCAGGCCTCGCTCCAGCAGTTTGGGATCAAACTGGGTGACACAGATACCTACTCTGTCGCCCTGCATAGCGTAAGTCACAGGAGTATGGAACATCTGCATAGATTTTACTTTCTTTGTCACCTATTAATGAAAGAGAAAAAAAAATTAGTAGCACAAGAGTTCAGCACAAATGAAAAGCCACACATCGCAGCCCTCTGCTCTCGGCAACAAATGACTTTTCCAGAAAAGTCCACAATTCAAAATGTAGAAAGTGAACAGAGAGAACATATCTCATATCCTTTCAAATTACCACAGGTTTGAGACTGCAACTGAGACATTGGGATTATCACGGCCACAATTACATTGATATTTGCACCGTCTGTGCTACATCTTACTTAATGTAGTCTCTCTAAACACCCAAACCATCAAAACGTAGCAGTATGTGCCCATCTGTGTGCCTAACTGATTGGTTTCCAATTCTTTTTACTAAATCTCCTAGCCTGTAACATTCCATATGCTGAAAAAAAAAGTCCTGTTAGCTTTCCTCCAAAGATTTGAATGTTCATAAGCATTCAGTTGGTGTTGCTGTCATTAAAATGTGGAGTTCCAGTTGTTAGGATTATGTAAGAATGGTGCAGCACTGGCTGCCACTTAAAATTTATTCAGCTGTTCTTAGATGCTATAAAAGTTTGACTTGCACTTGTTATCAGTTTTCAGTTTGTTGGGGGTTTTTTGTTTGTTTTTCCCCCAAGAAGTTCTCAAAAACAGAAGATTGAAATAAGACTTTAAAGATAAGCCTCGGCTCAGCTTGATCAGACTAAACAAGTTTAGTTTAACAAGGCTTCATTTGGACTTTTCTTTCAGTTCTGCATACTGTCCTTTAATCCCTCACCCTCTACCCCACCAAGTCTGCCTGTAACCAAACGTTTTCCCTCAAAATACATTCATGTCGCTATATGTTGCCATTTATATTAATGCTGACTGTATGAATAGGTTACCACTCTGCTTGAAGGCCCTACATTAGGTAGCTTTTAACACTGAAATGGTATTTTTTGCAATAAGAATAATATTTACCTCCTAAATAAATACTAAGTACTTGGGCAAGAGTCCTTAGTACAGAATAGTTACACATAACATACTTTTAAAGAGATGAAACCTCAAAATTCAGATCCAGGAACTGAACTCTCCATGGGGATGCTCCATTCCAGACTTATTCTTTAGCATATATCTTTATATACTCTACATTGTACTGCAAATGCATGAATAACACCACCACCAGAACAGATTTCAGCTCTCACGAGCATTTCTTCTTCTTCTCTCTCTCTTTTCTTAGTACTAATTCAAGCCATTAGTATCTGATTTATTCAGCTGGAACTGAACTCAAATCAATCCCCGACGATTGCATGCCCCTTAGTAGCCCATCTTCTAACCCTGGCCCTTCCCATTTATCTAACTCCTGAAAACAAGAAATATGCAAGCACTGATGAAGAGAATCCAAAAACATTGTATTGGACTCAGCAAATCTGGGCTTTGTCATTCAGGTTAGACAAATCAAAACGGTCTGGAGAAGTTAAGCTTCCTAATTTTAATCACAGACTTATTTACTCACAGGATGACATTGAAAACATTGGCTTTATTTCCTGGATGCAAAGCATATGTAGAAACAAAACTGTTTGTCACCTTTCCCACAAAGCTTGCTACTTGGCATCAGAGAAATCTTTCTATGCTTATTTCAAACACCACAAACTATGCAATACTAAGAGAAGATGGAAGGAAATAAAATAAAATAAAATAAAATAAAATAAAATAAAATAAAATAAAATAAAATAAAATAAAATAAAATAAAATAAAATAAAATAAAATAAATNAGAGGAGTAGAGGAGAGGTCTATTGGCTGAATGAAAACCTTCAGTAACCAGAATAGAAATGGCTTTCAAAATACATCACTGAAACTGGTCATGTGCCATATACGGAGAGATTATTTTTTATAAGGGGGGGAAAATATATCTATCAGCTGCATGACTTCTACAAAGCAACAAATATCCCACTTTCTTTCTTGAAATCATCATTATAGAAGTAACAATGGCTGTGAGCTTCACCACTATGAGTAATTTTTGAGTTCCCTGGCCCTCCAGCTGCTAACCAAAACCAGAAGAAATGCTATTCTCATGACTGTAACTGAAACATTTTTCAAATCAAATGCCCTATCAATGCCTGTGGATCCTTAGAGAATCCACAGAATGTTGCCGAAAAAAAGAACAAGCGGTATGTTCATCTAAGAGAAAAGCCCCTCACCAAAAAGCCAGGAACAAAATAGTTTGGAATTATCTCAGTTAAGATCAATGTCAGAACAGACTCAAAAGGCCATTCTATATACTCACTAGGATTTCAGTTTCAAGCATTCTTGTACTTCAATATATTCTCATTATCCCTTTAGCCAAAGAACTTCAGACAATACTACCTAGATGAACCAGCGAGAAACAATTTTGCACATTTACCTCCATATCTCCCTAAAAAAAAATGCTGAAAGAAAAAAAAAGTGTTTTCAAAACATACATGTTTCAAAGAAATAAACAAGATTACAAGATTTAGATTTCCCATACAGCAAGTACCAGCTCAAACCATTTTGAAAGGACTTCTGTGATTTCCTGTGTGGTAATGCTGGCAGTAACACTTTCAACCTTCTACAAACACAGACAAGGTGAGTAGCTGACAAAAAGTAAGGACTCTTTCCACTAAGGAATCTTCCAGCACTGTCACTTTTCAACACAAACCTGAAGACACACAAGAGATCTACAGAGTTTTCTGTCTTAAACAGAGCTGTAACACAAATGCCTCTTTTTTTTTTAAGCACTATTATTAGTATTCTAGTTTATGCTACTACTTATTAGGAATTGCCCATCTAAACAGTAGCATGAAATTACTAGAGAAAGTATTTTACCATCTCTAACATGGTCTACCTATATTCATCTGAAATATCTGTCATAGAATTCAGATGACATTTGAGAATAAAAATTATGCTTTAAAATGCCTGGGTTTGGGTGCATATACTCAGAATACATCTTAGTGGTTAATTAGGTAGCTATGAAACATTCCTCCAAAGTGTCATGTTTACTCCTTAAATTAGGCTTTCTACATCTGACAGAGCCCACAAATAATGGCCAGGAGAATTAAAATTACTTTTCAAATATTCACTTCACAATTACACTTTCTCAATGAGATCTGCAGTTCTCAGGCACAGCATACAGGGCTGGCTTGCATCAGAATGCTAGCTGTGTTCTTCCACATTCCTCGGTGTTAAACTAATTAAAGAGTATTCAATTGTAAAGCGTCCCTAATTAGAGTATACAACTGTAAAGTGTCACTTTCTATGACAAAAAGCTTGCTGTAATTCCTATGTGTAGGAGAAACCTTGCAGTGGAGTACGGATACAGGATTACTTCCCAGCATTGCACTAAGCTTTACCAGGATGGTTCCTGTTAACACATGAGCCCACAGTCCTCGTTGTCCTGTCAGCAAAAGTTTTGGACCCAATGCTGCCTCCAACTCTCTCATGGGAAGCCCTCACCTCTTGGCTGCACTCAGTCAAGAATCACTTGATTTCTTCATAGCTGGGTCAAGCTTTAAGCTAGGTCTGCTTGTCCTCAGACACATGAAGGGAAAGGTACTGCATTATTCAGTCTACTGAAAATCAGCACTTTGTGCTGACCAATCCAGTGCCCTGCAGATTTAATCAGAGCATTTATATTTGATCCAAATGTAAACATTTCCCCCCCTATATTCATGCCATCTATTCTTGCATATAAAGTTCCCATAGACATATCAGAGGACAGAAAAGTAAATGGGGAGAACACATTCAAGCCCACTTATTTTTTCCCCTACATGTTCTCAGCACCAGAATCAACTGTAAAAGTACACAGCAGAGTATCTTAACTGATCACAACCTCTATTTGAAGAGCATAACGTGTAGGAGTTAGAATCTGGCCAGGAGAACACTGGAGTTCACTTAGGTGATTGGAGGGGCGGATTAGACTCAAAAGAACTGAGTTGGAATTGCACCTCCTACAAAAGGTCAGACACAGAACCAGCAGAGAAGTGAATGACCTGCACCCACTAGATCAAGTGACAAGAGCCATAGTAGCTTTAAATCATCAGCTTCCTGCTTTCAGAGCAGACCAGGAATATCCATACAGTATTTCATTCCATTTCACTCTGACCCCAACTGACAAGAGGCATTTGTCCATAGTTTAAAATACTCCAAATGCAGTTTTTTCCTTTCAAAAGAATGAAGTACGTAACTGAAATTCATCTTTGTTCTGTCTTGCCTTTATAATACAAACCTGGAAGCACTGAAAAGGATGCAACTGGCTCCCAGTTTCTCTTACATGTATCTAGTTTCCCTATGTAAGGGATCTCCCCAAGTTATAGCACAATTCTAAACTTTCACATATTTTCTTTAGCTTTAGAGCAATATAATTTTCACTTAGGAAGTTTGGGCTGGATCACTCAGTCCACTCACCTACCAAGAGAACATTAAATACTTCAGAGTACTGTGTCCTGGCAGCAGGAATCTGTGAGACCAGCTACGATCAATACCTTGGGCTATTTCTTTGCATTGATTTTGAGCACCCAAATTTTTGTCCTCCAAAATGCTGACAGTAAGCCAACTTCTAATTAATCTCATCAATGAAAACAGCACAGGCCCATTTTAGCAATTCATTAAGTAGAAACATGGTTTACTCTTCTTTTGGGGAATCAGGTATTTAGACACAAAGTACCAATATTGAGTGTGACTTTAAGGAGACACACTTTATTGCATGTAAGCAATATAAACAAACATGGAAAATGGATACTATTATAAAACTGGCTACAAATTTCACCAAGAAATTTGCTCACATTTTATTTTTCAGTAATGGCACAAGGGAATTGATTATATCTCATCATATAAATTAAAAGCCACGTGTTGAAACCTTACATCATTTGCAAAGGGATTTGCTTCATTTCTTCAATTATTTGTGTAATCACATTAATGTTCCTAAAGTACTATGTAGAGGTCCATAAAAAGGGTGAGAAAGAAGAAGTTTATGTTCAAATGCCATCAAAAAACAGCAGAACAGACAACAGAAGCACCCAAACAGTTCAGCCTTTGAGGTAAACAAAGGTACTCAATAAGAGAACCCAGTATTTGAAGACCAAAGAAAAAGCCCACAAAGATTTTCAAAGCAGTTTAGTACAGACTAATAGAAAACAGAATACACAAGAAGTCCACTAATAACTCTTCCCTCAATATCTCTGTTTCTTTTCCTTTATTTACTCAACTTCCATTAAGTTATCAACCACATGCCACTGCTCATAGCTTCTTAGATAAGAACCCAGCCATCCTCTTTCCTCTCAATACCATGAGTACATCCTAATAGGAAAGATACAAACATATTTCCCACAAAGTTAAAACAATTAGTCTCAATAGTCTATTAGAGAAAATGCTGATTAAAAATACAGTCTTTAAAAGGAGCATTACATATTTATTACAAAAAGAGTCACCACTTCAAATGCAGAGGACTCCAGTTTAAAATAAACATCACATCTCAGATCCCAGCTGCCAAAGGCTGCATCTTTAAACTTATATCCAAGAAGGAACTGATAAATAGTGTTTCAGCCCTAAGGTTTAGAAGTACATCAAGCACAAGCCTGCCTGAATCAGAACCCAAAGAAAGGAAAAAAGAAGAAAAACCACAGAAGACAGGCATGAACTGACCATACAGTGCAGCAAAGCGCCCAATACAAGAAATGACACCTTAGTATCATCCAGTAGATGTGTTTCCTTACAGCTGAAGCCGAGCAACAAACACAGACTCAACTGCTCTTCTCTCTATAGCTCTACAAGAAATCCAAATAAATGGTAAGGCATCTCATCCTCCTGCTTCCAGCATCACCTCTTGGTGGAGCCTACCACAAGTTTTAGATTCAGTCAACCTTTGTCTAAGAACATTCATTGAAAATAAGTGAAGCTCTGCTTCAGACACGACTGCTCTCACATGTATGGAGATCTTCCCAAAACTCTCTTCTAAATATGAAGAATCCTTATGGGAGACAATCATTCACAAGCAAAGCTAAGTCTTACAGATGAGCAAGCATTACTGTGCTTAGCAAAGAAGGCAAACCACTCCCACTTAGAAGCATAAAAAAGACACCAAAGCTGCAAAGGCACAAGAGAGCAACAATTAACATTCAGAAACCATGAGTCAAGGCCTCTCACTTACTCCATCCAAATTAAAAAAAAAAAAGTTCATTTTAAGAAGTAAGATAAAAAATATTTTCTTAATTGTCTTTCTGGTTCGTGTCACATTGATAAACACTCGTTCAAACTCTTCATCTGGGATTTCAGAACTGCATGAAATGGAGCTAAACCAGCAGCTGTCAATAGTACATCAGCTGAACAGCAATCACACAATGCAAAGAGATCTCCTCTGAGTCAACAGGACAACAGCTACAAAGAGTAGAAATCTCAGAGAGTCAGAAATAATTCCAAGTGTGCAAATGCCACCAAGACCATGTGGCGCAGTAACAACTTTCTGAAAGATCTTTAGTCTTTCTAGAATCTGTTATTTGCCCATGGCTTCATTGTGCCTCCTAATGGAAGAGGAATACAACATCTCAAAAAAAAAAAAAACAACCCAAAAACCAGAATGATTCTTTTAACTTAAAAATTAAGTGAGGCTTGTAAGGATGTTCACCATATGACCACTGTGGTGCTTATGTAATGCCATGTGCATGCTGTTGGATTTTATTTAATATACTTCTCCTCCTGATAATGTAACACCCATAGCCTGCAGACTTTGCACTGCAACACTGGAATAAAGCAATATAAAAGGAGGTGCTAAAATTTCTTTAGATTATTTCCTTTCACAGCATTTAAAAATATGGCTAAGCACACAGTAAATAAAGAAGCAGGTCAATGATCTTACTCTCATGCTGCTCTGCTTTAATACTGTAGTTTTAATTTAAATTATACATATTCTATATTCATGCACACCATCATAAATAAAAAATTAGAAAATGTTAAGATTAAGATTTTGCACACAAACTGAATGACCTTCTGTGCCTATGCATTCTCCTGTAGCCTTTAAGTATATATAACCTGAAGTTTTTTCAAGAGAGCCTAAGCCATGCCTATGTGCAGTCTGGACAAAGCTCATTGAATAAGAAAACTATTCTCTATTTTCTTCTCATGACTGAACTGCTCTGAATTCATTATTTATTGTAAACCATCAAATTCACCCTGCACTGCATGCATGCTATCTTACTGGAGCATTTATTTGGTAAACTTCAGTAATCTTGTCACCCTTATGATACAATATGGCATTATGCCTCACTGCAGATCAGAAACTCAGCTGCATCATTTGTCACAACCCAAATTCTCAAGGGGAAAACAGTATCCAGGTTTTGAAAGCAAAAGTCTGTTTTTTTTCACAGTATTTATAATTTCACAGCTATTTTCCTCACTCACAGCAAAGCTCCCAATAGCCTTAACCACTCTGGCCAATTTTCAACTTGCATCAAAACCTGCAAATTCAACCCCCAGATTCCTCACAAGAATGTCATCAGAGATATTACTCAAAACTTACTGAAGCCATGACTCTTCCTGTCTACCAAGCATGATTTTCCCTCCCAGTATATCCTAGCAATGACATGTTCTTAATATGGTCTTTGGCCTCCACTCCTTCCATCTTCTATTCTTCTTGAGATTCACAAGGGGAACACCAAGAACACCAAGTCTCACCACACCTCTCCACATTGCTGCTTCTAGATTTGGGTGAATCCATTCTCAAAGGGCAGGACCACATCCCTTTTTAACCCTTTGGCAAAAAGAGTGCTATAGCCATATGTGTTGAATGCTTGGGGCTGCAGGGTAGGGATGTGTGGGAGGAAAGCAGAAGCCCAGTCCCCTTAATCTCCAAATGACTAAGATCTCAAGCACCCTTAAAATTAAGTGGTACTACTCATGCCATCTCTGCAGGTGACAAAACACATTTTAAAAGTATAATAAACTGCCAGTAAGTGTAGCCATCAAGTATCTAGGCAGAGAATGTCAGACCCAAAGTAAAGCTGTAACATAGAATAAGCTTAACATTTACATACCAATTAAAATTTCTGCAACTTAAAAAATTCAATGAAACATTTTTCAAAGGAAAAAAAAATCCCAAAAGAAGTCAAAACCAATGCAAATTGCGAGGTTTAAAAGAAAGGCTGTCTGAAATTTTCTTCCAACAGAATGAACTGATTCTTTTTTCCCACATAGATTTAGGTTTAGAACAGTAATAATACTTTTATTTGAAGACTTCAAAGTCATATGCAAGAGAATATATCACAGTAAACACAGGGTAGAAGGTTTTATAGAAAAACTTCCACAGGGATTTTTCTTTCCTTCTTCTTTATAAGAAAGTTGTTTACTACCAGTCTTTGTAAAGCATAAAAAGGAGGAAACTACAGGGTAAAGGAGCAAAACTTTTACATGTAAGGAACATTTGGAGCTTTGTGAGGAGGCTGGTTTTGGTAGAATGTGTGACATGTAGCCCAATGTCAGTAATATTATATCTCAAATAAAAATCAGCCCATGAATATACATAATCCAAAAGGTAATTCTCCCAATCTCTGAAATGTAATGGAGCCACTCTAGATCACTGAGGCATGAATATTTACCGTATTCAGGCTTTACTGCTCTCGATCTGGGTTCAATTTTGCAAATTAAAATGAAGGTTCTGTGGATAGAGAGATTAAAGAGGAGCATCCCAAAGCCTGCCTGTTTCCTTGGTGTGGTAGCAGTGATCTGGTTACCCTTCTGTTAGGTTATTTCTTTTTACTTAATGGAGTAGGTCAAAAGCAATTGAGAGTGGAAAGAGGAGGTCATTATTGGGTCACAACCTTGGAGTTAAAGGCTCACTAAGAAAAACAAACACAGAGTGAACATAAAGTCGCACTTTAAAACAAAACCTGTAATGAAAAATAATATTTTTTACTCTTTCCACTTCTATTTTGACAAGTTGAGGAGAAAAATAAGAGCAAAGTTCATTTGCTCTTTTCTTTTTCATGAAGAAAATTCTCCTGCCCCTTCTCTACATAAGCTCATTAATGGAAACTGTGATTTATACAAAATGAAACAAAGGTGATGAATAATTACCGACAGATTCGGTAGACTTCGTTAGCTGTAGCAAACATTAACATTAATTGGGATGGTTTGTACTTTTTAATGAAATACTGAGAATACAAACAACAGCACTCCAGTACAAAGCAGCAAACAAGCAAACACAAGCACACACACCAGTACAAATCAAATTATATGGTACTGCTCCTAGTGAATTCCTTGCACTAATTGCAATCAAAACAAAGGCTACCTCCACTGTGAGAAGAGAAAAACAAATCAGCTACTATCAGGCAAATATTTTTTGCAATACATCTTTTTAGTTCATTAAATACAACTGGTATCCAAAAATCTTTATAGCTTTTCTCTTAAGGCGGGGTTTCTTCCCTGACAAAGAGTTCACCTAGTGAGCAATTTCTAAGACTAGTCAGTAACAGTGATTAAGGTTAGACAAATTAATTTTTATCCTCTGCAAATACGACTACACTACTGAAGGAACAAAGCAGTATAGTGTAAAGCTTGATACAGCAAACCCAAAGATATAAAGTAAAAAAGGTGTTGCTTACAGTACTGCTTCCGATTAATGCATTCACATGCAGCTTGGGGGAAAATGAAGACACTGAATCTTAAAAAAGTGGAAATAAAGCCAAAATGTAATGGTCATCAGGTAGCAAAAGCAGCATTTACCATATAGAGGTACCACGTGAACTCTTCTTAAAAATGAAATTCACACTTTTTTACCTCTGAACTACATGCTGGTACCAAAGGGTTACTCTGCTTTGAAACCTTCACCAATGGCTTTACTAAACTTTTAATATTTTTCTTTCTGCTTTCTTAAAGGCCCCAGATGTGTTCTCACAGATCAAAAGAGTTCAACTTATAAAGTTAAACGAAATCAAGGGCTTTTGTTCCAAGGCATCGTTGCTGAACTAATTATTCCTGGATGTTGTTTAATGAAATAGTGGTGCCATACATTAAAACAGTTAACAGGATGAGTTTCCTGAGTTATAGGAAAGGTCTGATCCAGGATTATAAATTTAAGGTTTTCTTCAAAGGAGATGAAACAAACTACTCAAAACTCCCCAGTCCTTTCTGTCACTGCAAGGCTGAAATAAAGGAACCCAAAAAATGTATGAAAGTTGAAATATCATTCTACATATTTACCCTTCCCTGAATGATAGCGAACTCAAGAGGGGGAGTTTAAAAAAACTCCTGAGATGCTTTGGGATCAGGAAATGAAGATTTGAGTTATTCTCTGAACGCTACAAAGCACAAGCTAAAATAAACACTGGTAAAATCTTAGGAGAATCTTCACTTTAGATACACAAAAGAAGAAAAGATTCTCATTTTAAACAACCCAATGCAAATAGTTACCAGAGCAATTATTTAGCATTAACAGGGTAAGAAGGGGAAGTTGGGAGGTCAAGAATGAGGAATTACAGGTAAACAAAAAGCTATTCCAACATAAAATTATTAGTAGAATTGGATCTACAACATTATTCTACTGCCCCCAAATGCAACAATATTTTTGGGAAAATGCTTATTTAACTATACATTTACCTTACTGAGAGAAACAAGACTCTCAAAATCCCTAAGGACATCTCTGACTGAGAAGGCAACTTTTCAGAACCGATGGCTCTTATACATTTCAACAATAAACACTTCACCTCCCTACCCATAGTCTCCTCTGTGTTTGTATTTTACAGCCTGACACCAGCCAACCCAACACTTGACACCTAATTAACAGGCCTAGGAGCTGGAGGTCCATATATTGATCACACTAAATGGGATTAGTATGAAATAAAAAGTTCAAAGGGTCTTGACCAAACTTCACCACAGCCCAGCTGTGACAGCTGCTATGAATTTGTGTATCCAGTGCCCCACATTTTTATTAAGAGGGGTCTGCTGCACAAGAGTATGCAGTAGCCTATGAGATCACTGAGGTTCACCAAACAATGTCAGGCTCTGTAACTGTAGTGAGTGACTGAGGAAAAAAATCCTCTTGCTTGTTTGCATAGGTCTTTTTGATTAACTCGTGAATAAGGTCCCTCACCTCTGATACAACAAGCACTCGCAGGAGATGTAGAGTTGCGACTTCTTTGTCTCTCAAGGATTTGTTAAGTTGCTACAGAAGAGCTGTACCTTTGGAAAAAAACCCTAGGTAGAATCATAAAAGAAATGATTCTTGACGCATGCTGCAAGCATACCTACTATATTCTGAAAATGACAGCCAGGAACTGTACTCAAATGCCAGAACTCCAAACTATTACCTTCTAAACACACTTTCTATTTGCCTAAACTTTTCAGCTGTCATCAGGTGAATAAGTATTTCTACATTTCACACCTACCCTGCTTTTTCAGTGTCAATCCTACTGACGTAGTTTTACTTGGATCTTGAAAGTTTAAGAAACCATCAGGGACATATTACAGTATTTCTGAGTACCTGTAGAAATTCCCTCATTTGAAGTGAGGGTGCTGAGACACTGGAACAAGTTGCCCAGGAAGGCTGTAGATGCTCCCTCCCTGGAAGTGTTCAAGGCTAGGTTGGATGAGGCCTTGAGCAACCTGTTCTAGCGAGAGGTGTCCCTGCTTATAGCAGAGGGTTGGAACTGGATGAGCTTTGAGGTCCCTTCCAACCTAAACCATTCAATGACTCTATGATTTTCCAGGATCAGGTAACACAGACAAATGTAACAGAAAGATGGGAACCACACTTCAGCTCAGAGGAGGAAAAGCCCATCGTGCAGAGATGTGCAAGTACCACTGTTGGCACACTGAACGATCAACAGGATTCTTTTGGCTAACAATGCCTACCAAGATGATAAACTATGAACAAAATGCAATTTAGCCTTTATTGGGGCTGCCCTTTTTTCATCGGTTTGGTATTCACTCATCAGAAATTTTTTTTAAATAAGGAAAATCTGTGCTGGGATTTAATTAATTTCCAATGATAAGGAAATGGTCATCAGTCAGGAGGAAGAGACAGTAAGCAGCTGTCCATTTAGAAATCCATTACGGTGATACCATACTAACTGAGGAACATTTAGGAACAGGTCATCTTCACAGAACATATCTATTGTGTAAACTAAGAATCATTAACTGTGTAAACACAAAGAAATTGTTAACTGTGGGCTTGAGAAAGAAATTAAGAAGAGAAAACTGGTTTAGACCAACTCTTCTGCAGTCAGTCTTGCCAACCACATCAAACGGCCTAGAGTACGTGCAAAGGAGTTCCACGAAAGGCCATAGGGAGGAAGAGGATAGACACCTCCAAACGACCACCAGGAATCTCCCACAGTAGATAATGATCATGCATGCAGAGCTGCATATGTAATTAAATCCATTAACTAATATGAATATGCTAATCACATTTTAGAACAATCACAATTATGTATGAGCTATAAACAGACACTCCCTGAATCCTACTGGCTTTGGGACACTTAGGTGCAGCAATTCCCTATGTGTCCAGCTGTTGTGGTAGGCCTGAATAGGTCAAAACAGGCCTGAACACGTCCTGGCTTGCCCAGACATTTTTTTCCGCTCTCCCTCCCTCTGTTTTGGGGAGAAGCAATCACAGGAAGGAGGACAAAGAACCTGGAGCCACTGAGTCTAAGGACCCTGGCTTGCCCAGAAGTGTTTTGCCCCTGTTTACATCCTGTGATAAACACGGTAGACATGCTTGGCTTGTGCCTGCCTCATCCAAGGCCTATGTTCTTCCCAAATCTGGGTAAAAGGAAGCCTATGGCTTCACCTAATATGGTCAAGCTTGGCTAACTGCCATTGTGATTGGCTGTTCTGCGTCTAAAGGCCCATTAGTCTCAGGCTGTATTGATAAAAAGAGATGAGCAAGTAAGGCAGTGTGCACTGCCCTTGTATTTGTGCTTGCCTGCTGCTGCCTGTTGCCATTGCTCTCTCTGCTACTGCCTCAGGGGCTGTGTTGATAAAAAGAGATGAGCAAGCTAGCACTACCACACAGTAGCGAACCCTGATACTCTGGGTCTGTCTGCCTGGAAACTGCCTGCTTCCAGTTTACCAGGAACAAGTCTAAATGCCTTCACCTGATAGGCCTGCATAGCCAGCATGACATCCGTGCTAAGACTGCACATCTGCCAAGACATCCTGCCTACACCTGAAAGTCTCTTGCCAAGACACGGAGCCCTGGAAGGGGGACACAGATCACCCAGAGGGACCAGGATAAGGTCAGAGATCATCTGCCTCTTTCCCCAGCATCCTGTGAAATCTGGGAAGATTTCCAAGCCTCATCAGCTGACAAGGCATCAACAGAACTCCCTGAAAATGTCTGGGTGCTGTCTGAAGCTGTAGCTAGCCCCGCAAGTCAGGAGCTAATTATGTGACTATATACTCAACGCCACTTTAGCAAAATCTTCAGCAAAATTCTGTTATTGAATCTAGTTGAATCTCAGCCTTCTGCCATAAGCAAAAAGGAGCTTCCTGAGTCCATCTAGTGGACAAGAAGTATAATTAACTGCAAGAATTTTCACATCCACTTCAGTTACTGTCATATTATTTCTAGTTATACCTAGATCCTATGTAATCATCTCTATAATGTTTCCATGACCCCACAAAGAACCCATTATTATTAAAGTCAGTGGTTGGAGGGGTGAGACTCCTCAATACCAAAATTAATAACCTACATATATATTTTTTTTTTTTTTTAATACCATCTCGCATCAATTAATTACCCCTCCATTACACCAGCACTGAAACAAAGAGATGCCTGCTCCCTAGCATCTCATTGGTCTTAGGAAGTTTTCTTGCCATATTCTGTGACAGCCTTCAGCAAACCAGAAGGGACAATACTTTTCAGCCTCAACAAATCGTGGAGTCACAACCCAAGTCTGGCCAGCACCAAGGATTCTCAGTAAGGACCCTGATCCCCAGACCCATAATCCTCAGAGCAAAGACCACTGGCTTAAGTACAAGGCATTCCCTCATGGTTTCAGCTGCCTGCCTGTCAGTTGCAGCAAAACCTGCACAGTGTTGGCTTAACTCCTGCGTAACAAGGGTTAGAGCTCCCATTTGGTTTCAAAATACATGTTGAATGTTGCCATGTTACTGGTAATTGTTTGTGTCTATGTTGTAATTCTTGCTGCTCTCCTTTGCCATTGTACCTGCTTGCGTTCTTCTTTGTATTTAATATGGGTGACCTTTCTTAATCACTCTAGCTAACCATATGCAGCAATGATTAGCTGCATTACCTTGATATATGCTACCCTTGCTGTATTATTATTTGGCTTGTTCTTCTGCTGTTACATACATACATATGTATGTAAAATAAAGGACATTTTTCTTTTTTAAAAACTTGGTGTCTGTGTCCCCTGTGTTGATCCTGTCAATTGGCATTACAGAAATTTGCCTTCACAGACAGGATATGAATGAAAAATGTCTTTGTATCAGAAAGAAAAAACTAGTCCAGTGTAGCTACTGCAACTGATGATATTTCCAAGTAGGAACAATTACCTTATCGTTGAGATGTAACAGAGAATTTTATTCAAAATGAAATTATGGGTATGATTGAACAGTTTCAACAAAAATCTGGGAGGGACTCAGTAATTGAATACTGTAGTATGTTGATAATGTGAACTGTAAATCATGTGAATAATGTTAATAATGTGAATATGTTAATTTGGGGCTGAAATGTGTTAGTGATGATAAATGAGCTTGAGTTAACAATTCCTGGGTAGCACCCAACAGGATCAGGGATGCAAATCTTTGTGATGACGCCAATAAATGATAAAAACAATGCCAGCTGCGTGTGTTAAATGTGTGGTTTGCATAGGGAGGGTAAGAACTCTATTGAGAGGAGGGAGAAGGGGCACAGCCCCTCAGCCATCCTCATCTATTCTTGTGTTTTTCCTATATCCAAGTCTGATCGTCTCTATTTTCTACATGATGCTTGCAGTCACTTGTTATTTAGTTGTTGCAGTTTTGTTTGGTATGATTTGAGAATTGAGCAGCACGGGAGTGTAAATTTTGCCTAACTAACTGCAAAACAAACGTCAAAGGTCTTTACTCAGACAATATAGCATGCAAAATCTGTAGTAAAGCTGTGTAAATTTTCATTGCTTTAGTCTTGCTTCTGTAATTTTGATGCAACAGGGCTGGTTTTGACTGCTGAGAGCACCCCTCACCCTGGATGGACAATGTTAAAATCCTTTTTCAGGGAGGAAACTGAAACTGTTACCGGTCCAGCGTTTAGAAAAACTTAAAAGAATAAAAAGCCCCAAAAAACTAATCCCAAGTGTACATGAATATGCATATATAATACTGTTAAAACCATGATGACAATTTATAGTCCTGACTGAAGTGACGTACAAACTCTGATGGAATTTGTTTCTGAGATAAGGCAGCAGAGAGACCTCAGACGTGTTAAAATTGTATCTCCCCAGGGAGGACATGAAATAAAAGCCTAATAAAGTCCACAAATTGGAGAGTCTAACTGAAATATCAAATCTCACTTTTATACGAAATTTCAATTGGTTAGAAAATAAAACAGGCTGCCTTCAAATTAGCAAAAGAGGCTATTCAAAGTGCTTTAGATTTATGCCCCATGTGAAAAGGAGAAAGCATCCAATATGCTTACACAACTGTTTGCAGTGGGCCCCTCTCCCCTGGCAGCGGGGAGTATGTCCCTGCCACTAAATGAAAATAACTAGATGGTATAGAATTTTGATTTGTAGGTCCTGTATGACTAAATTCCCCTGTCTATAGCACCAGTCCANTTTATGCCCCATGTGAAAAGGAGAAAGCAACCAATACGCTTACACAACTGTTTGCAGTGGGCCCCCCTCCCCTGGCAGCGGGGAGTATGTCCCTGCCACTAAATGAAAATAACTAGATGGTATAGAATTTTGATTTGTAGGTCCTGTATGACTAAATTCCCCTGTCTATAGCACCAGTCCATTTGGAAAAGGTACTCTCTTCTTTGCATAACCTTCTCCACCAACCTTAGACACTCCAACACATCTCTGCCATCCAAGAAACGCAGACCTGGAGCTGCAAACCTCTCCAAGAGTTTTTCTGCAGTATTTGGTAGCAACAGGTCTTTGAAATGGAAGCTAAATGTGGTCCACAAAAGGACCTTAAAAATGGGGTTTCTGAGGTAGCAACACGGACAGGTAAGACAAATCCTTGAGAGCAAATCACTAACAACCAAAGTTTGGTAAGAGGAGAGCAACCTGAATCTTACAAAAGAAGAGCAGACTGTTAAGGTTGATGTATAAAGGTTTTTCAACAACAGCCTGAATACTTGCTGCAGTATTGCAGCACACTAAAACCAGGTTTTCTTGCATCTCTCTCTTCTTCTACCTATGTTTATCTCCTTTGGTCACAACAATCCCAAGTGCTGTAGGTGTAGGCTGGATAATAGGAAGAAGTTCTTCACAGAGAGAGTGATTGGCATTGGAATGGGCTGCCCAGGGTGGTAGTGGAGTTGCTGCTCCTGGAGATGTTCAAGAAAAGACTGGATGAGGCACTTACTGCCATGGTCGTTGATTGGATAGGGCTGGGTGATAGGTTGGACTGGATGATCTTGGAGGTCTCTTCCAACCTGGCTGATTTGACGATTTTATGATTCCTCTTAAACTTCTTTCCTGCCACAGTCTTCTACTTCCTGCCCTTTGGGTCTCACAGACATGGCTTGCACTGTCACACCTGCCGAAATAACCTTTGTGGCCAATAACATTTCAAAGTACCACAATTCAGCTTCCAAATTGATTTTCCAAGACTGAAGGAAGATTCCACATGTCTCTGCTGTATCTGCAGTCAGGACTGGAAAACTGCAACTGTCACTCCTTCAGTCTTGAAAGCTAGAACCTTTTTCTTTTTAAATTAGAGTTGAAATTACATGTAATCTAAAGTGTGCAGGCCACAAGAAACTCTTTGAGATGACTGGATCCAGTCCAAAGGAAGCTTATCTAGCCTATCCACCAATGCAAAAATGTTTCCTTATTCACTGTATATAGGATATTTCTGGAGGGTTCTTTTGGTTTTAATTTTTGTTGTTGTTGTCATTTAGGGGGTGGGGAGGTCGGGGGTTTTGCTTTGCTTGGTGGCTTTTGGGTTTTTTTGTTTTTGGGGGGGGTTGGGTTTTTGTTTGGGGGGAGGTGACATTTTTGTTTGTTTGTTTGTTTGTTTTCCAGTTTAGTTTTAAAAGATCCATCAGATTTTTTTTCAGAAAGACTTCCTCATGACCAGATTTCCTCAGTTTGCAGATTTTCCACTGTGGTCACCAGGTCTCACTTCTCTGAAGCAGTGGAGGTACAGCTATCATCAGAAGAGCATTTTAAAGGGAGACAAAAGGCAACAACTTGCAACTGCAAACACGCACCACAAATAGGAGGAAGTTACCACTGCTTTTTGTACAGTGATTCTGCTAAGGAGACCCCACTGCAACAGCCACCACATCTACTGACTGTTCTTCATTAGTCAAAACATTCTTGCCCAAAAAAATGAAACAGCATTTACTCTTATCATTAAGGGCAATGTTATGCAGGATATCAGCATTTATCTTAATGCAAATCAATGCTGAGCTTGGGCTGTATATAGCAAAAAGCACCATCCTGTCCTATGTTAAAGTTTAATGCATCTTTTAGTATAAGAATATAATCTTCTTCTACAGTAAATATAAATATAGGAGATATTAATTCACAGTGAGACTGTGAGATTTGGTTATTTGCAATTTTAGGAGACTGGATGAAAATACAATTCAGGATACAGCCTTCATAGAATGGTTTAAGTTGGAAGAGACCTCAAAGATCATCCAGTTCCAACACCCCTGTGCCATAGGCAGGGACACC
>VWZI01002420.1:912577-1003455 GCA_013396835.1 Psilopogon haemacephalus
TACCCAGACCCCCAGGTCCTTTTCCTCACAGCTGCTCTCCAGCCACTCACCACCCAGCCTGGATTTGTGCTTGGGATTGCGCCGACCCAGGTGCAGGACCTTACACTTGGCCTTCAGTACTTTACTTCATAAGGGCTTTTTAACCCAATCCAAATGGCTTGGGGGGAAAAAAATAATTTTTGCAAGTTAATTTTATATATATATATATACACACACACACACAAAGAAATATATATATGTACGTGTGTGTGTGTATTTGGAATTGGCTGGGTACATTATTTAGGACAACAAATGTCTAACAAAAAATGCCTACAGCAAGGCAGGAGTAAATCTGAAGCTAAGAAGTGAACATGTAATTTTGTTTAAAAAGTCAATTTTAGAAACTCTCGCTACTTACAACCAACACTGATTAGAGGAAATTGTCAGCAAGCTGCTACAACTGCCTGAAGTTTTTTATCACTGACTTTCAACAGAAGTGGGGCAAATTATCATTTAAACCCAGATGCAGTCAAAGATAAACCAAAAAACAAGAAAAGCTCTGAACCTGGCCAGTAAGCTGTTTCCAAAGACAGCTGAAGTAGATGCATCCTCCAAAACTAAAGAGACCTAAGCTTCAAGAATCAGTAAAACAAAACTAAGGGGAAAAAAAAATGCACCTGCAATACTTCAGCTCCCATTTGTATGCCACTTACTGTATGTTCAATGTGTAACACATCTACATTTCATAAACCTTCACAGGATTAGAGGAGAATTTAATTTTTTAAAATGAAGTTAAATAGTTAGACAAAATGGCTGCCACTAGTCCCTTAATTTTCATTTTTCTTTTGGTAAAGAAAGACAAAACAATACTGTACCACTGTTCAGTCAGCACCATCATTTCTTGCAACTCCCTTTCAATATCATATTTTATAAATATGACAAGTTCTCTCTCAATTTTCCTGAAAAAGGCAGGGACCACTTATTGCCTTTGTTTTTCTTATTTTATTAAAGAGGGATAAATTGCATACTGTTTGGAAAACATCCCGTCCCCTTATTTTTCTAAAGATATTATTTAAAGTCCCAAAAGGATGCTAATATTTAACAAAAGCAAAGGGTTAGTCTATTAGAATATCAAGTCCAACACGTTATCTAAGGCATGGGCTTATTTCAGTTGCTTCAGAAGAAAAACATGAAACCCCAGTACCTTACCAACTGTGCAATAATGAAAATGAGGTTGTAATGAATTCCAATCTAACCCTCGATAGTGGATTCCAATTACTGTGCTCAAAGAAGAAGTAAAAATATTGACAAAGTATAACGCTATTTTTTTTCCCATGAAGTGAAAATGCTGCAGAAAACCTTGTACACGTGTAAAGCTACAAAGAAAATCAGGTTCCTGCTCAGACTTCTCTTTTTAGTCTTGTTAGACTTCCCAATATACAGAGGGATGAACTCTCACTCCGCACAGACACAAGGGAATGAAAAAATTATATTAGTAAGGGGTTCAGCAGCAAATAAATAGCTTTGTTGTTATAAATTTCAGTAGAAACATTAGTTAAATTTCCTGAGCTTTGTAGTTTAATATACATTCAGCGCAAGTAATTTTTCTACAAGGCTTTGGCTCCATCTGCTGACTTTTAATATTAAAAATAATTGATGAGGCTAAAAACATTCATGCCTTTGGAACACTTAAGCCCTCTAGCCTTTTGTAAGCGTGGGTCAAAAGGTACAATATCCCAAGTGTGTGGTCTAGAAATTTTTTTCAGTTACAATAACCTTGGAGCAACAATATACTAGAAGGTGCTTGAGTTAGTCTGGGATGCACAAGGGGTAAGTAAATCTCACTGGGAAGACTGGCTGGACTCAGATTTAAGCAACAGGTATACCTCTGGATGTTTATGTCTCAGACTCGCCGAGCAATTAAGTCCAAATCAGAGAAGTGAGATTTTGAGCAGACTAATAAAAAGAATTGAAGATCTATAACACAATCCTTCTGAGAGCTCTTGGGAGACATTTGCTCAACACCTGCTTGCACAGATTTCAGCTTCTCCCACTTTCATTGAGATGTCTGTTTCACAGAAACAAAAGACACTGTATTTATGAAGAAAAACAGAATTTTAAACTAAATTACTCTGAAGGCTGAAAAGCCTTAATATTTGCCTGTTACATCTCTGCTTTGTTTTTCATTATTACAGAATTTTGATTATTATCAGGGTGCTACAAACTCGAACTAGATAGAACTGCCACACCAAAAACTCCATGTGAGAAATGCATCTAACATGCTCTTTAAATATAGCAGGGGAAAGTCTTAGACACAAAAGCAGAGTTGCAGTAGTTAATTGGCCATTTTTTGCAACTGAACAACTAAATCCATCCTTCACTAGAAGCAATCTGATTTACAGGAACACCGAGCTCCTGCTCTCATGTCCCCGTATCGAGCGGCAGATAGGATAATCAGCATCTCTGATGATCTGTTTTCCTTTGGGACTAAATTTCCATATCTGGATTAGGAAAAAAACCAGCCTCCCCACTCCCTCCCCCAAAAAAACAAACAACCCACCCAACACACAACTTTCAAGACTTCACATGAACTGTGGAAAGTACTTTCCTCTCATCATCAGCATAGGAGATACAGTCAGCCTCTCACATCAAATCCCTCATTTACAACTGCTGTATACGAGAAAGATTTTAACTTCCCATTCATAGCCTCTGTATCAACCTAGTGAAGTCTTAATATTTGACTTAAACACAGGTAATAAACAACAGATGGAATCAATTGTTTTTGTGAGGGGATTTTAAGTTGAAGCTTTAACTGTGTTAAAGCCAAGATTAAACAGAACCTGAACCAGATTCTACACCTTGCTCCATCACAAAGGTTTGGAAAAAAACTCATCTTCAATACCTTTGCAGAAAAACAACTCCACAACTTTTCTTAAGTGAAAATATTAAAAAAAAACCAACCTTTAACATAGAGCACACAATACAGATACTCCAGTTTCCAAAAAAAGCTTCTTTTAAAGCTACCAAACATTTATAATGTCTCCTTCAGAGCTGAGACTGAAGCTAAGTAATCCATTATAAAAGACATGACTTTCAAAAACCTAAACAAATAAATAAATAAATCTGACACACAAAAACCAAACCAGTCCACACTGAGTTCAAATTTACAAATAAAGACTCTCAAGAAATTTCAACAGCATATCAAACATTAGGAAGATATAAGCTCATTTCTATGTGATCAAGCACAGATACAGGTATAGGTCCAATAGGTTCCAAACTATAATTATGCAGAATTTTACATGTCACAAAATTATCACCACACAACTTGAGATTTAGAGAACATCTTAAAATATGATCACATTTAAACACAAATCTATTTTTTTTCCTCTTTACAGGAAAACAGCAATAAAACAAGCATGCATGTTGTAAAGCATGTTACAGAATTAACAACATTTTTATCACATTGATATATTCTGTCAGAGTCTACCTAAATCCTGACTCAAGTAAAAAGCCCTGGCTGGTATCAGCATAGCTAGATACTGAAAAAATGAAAGATGGAATGAAGATTTCACTGATCCAAAGGGATCTTGTCCATCAGGGACAGCAACGTGATGCAAACCAAAAAGCAATAATGCAGTGTTTGATCTGTAGAGTTACACTCACTGTGCCCGAAAGCTTCAACATCATGAATTCAAAATAACATTAACTCAGCCCACTACATATTGTGGATATCTAATGGTATGTTTTTACAACTGTTTGTAATGTAATGTCAGATGGCCTAAGTCTTTCTTAGGAGTCGCACCATAACCACAAAACTATGCCTAAATGTTACTTTCTTCCCCACCCCCCAACCCATTTAAGTCTGACGTAAAAATTTCTTTGCCCATCTGTCTTCCAATACATGAATCCTCAAAACATCTTGCCATTATTAATTTCACACCATCCTCAGACAAATTTAAAACCCAAACCAGAAATGTATTATGCTTTTGCTTTTACTAATCCAAATTAAAACAAGAAGGCTTGTGTAAAAAATACAAAGGTCCTGGAGTTCCAAACCTTTAAACACAGAAATGTGAATAGCATCCTTACCTTCACACTCACATTTCTATGTTTTAATAGAACAATTGTCTTTCCTAAACATCACTTTTATTATCTCTATTCCTAACAGGAAATCTGAAGTTTGCAAAGGATTTTTAATCCCCATAGATTGTAAAAGTGAGGACAGAGCCTGTGGTCTCAGAGAATACAACTACGTATCAGATACACGTCGTGCATCTGGACAGTGGATTTAAACATGAAGTTCAACGTCAATGAACAGTATGGGTGGAGAGAAATAGTGAAGACAAAAAACACAGCAAGGACAGAAGTAAGAGCAAAGACTTGTAAACTTGTTGAACTTTTTGTACTACAAAAGCGTTTGACTACAAATGTATCTTAGAACTTCTGACTAATCCATTAGCACTTGCCGCAAGAAGAAAAGGTTAGAAATCACAAGGAAAAGGTCGAATAAAGTGTGAAATGCTTATTCTTGAATATGTATTCATTAGAGGAGAAAGGAAGTGAAACCAACTACTTTTTATGGCATATGCTTTCAAGCTAATCTTTACAACCATGATGAGCCTGGGAGTTTCTAGTTTTCATTTCAGACAGTAGCAAATGAAAAATCTCTATCTAGGCATTCATATCATGTTCATCACAGTACTATCTGGGCAGCTTACATAATTATATTATTCCAGCTGATACTGTAAATATTGGCTCTCTCTGGTATTACTTTTTCTTTCATTTCCAACTGCACCAGATATTATAATATGAAGTTATGGGAACACACCAGTGAAGAGATGTATCTTACATTCAGTTTCAACAATACCTGTTATTGTCACAGCAAATGACAACAGATTCAGGTGATGAGCCAAACAAACATTTAAAGAGCAAAGTGAATTCTCATGTAGTTTTCATAGCAGTAAGAAAGAGTAAGATTTAGTTTTATAAACAGGGTCAGCCCAGGAACACAGAGTACAAGACACGGAATCCAGAGGATTTGCTATGGTGTCACAATAATACTTCAAGAAAGCACTCTGGTAACAGACTAATTACAGATTCCCTGGACACTTGTGCACTGGTACATTTTCTTCTGACTTTTGGTCAAATTTCAAAATTTCTATTCAGCAGTCTTGGATAAATAATATTTTAAATATTCAGATCCCTTTTTTGCCAGACCTGAGTAAAACTTCATAATATACAGACTGTGGTCAGTTAATGCAGCACTTGTTGAATTGTTCTGCTTCTTAAAATCCTGATCGAATGTGGAATTGTCTGTATACAGATGGACAAGGAAGAACAAAAAGTGGCATTCCCTTCCTTTATTCTGGTTACTGAGATTTTTGCCAAAGCCTCCAGCTCTTGGACTGAAATATTTAAAACATGATAGTTACTCACTGCTCTGACTAAGCCTGCTCGTGCTAACATTACATTCACAGCAGGAATGCAGTGTTTACCATACAGGAGGCTACCTTCCCAATTACTGTTCAAGCGTTCCACTAAGATTCTTGCTCAAACAGTATTTGTACATACATGTGGGTCTGTTTTCAATTCAACTGGATTGAGGACAATTCTACCTGATAAATTAAAAGAAATAAAAATAAAGTTAATGACCTGGCAGCAGCAATGCTTAAGTAAACAGGTTATGCAAATACAAACCAGCCATCCTTTCCTTAAAAGTTACCATAAAGTTTAAACAAAGAGGCATTTGGATGAAAGTTGTGATTGCTATAGCAATGTCCATCATCATAGTTCTGAACTAATCCTGAACTCTAGGTACTCAATCCCAAAAAGACAACACCTGATCACTGGAGCACCAACTGTTCAAGACAAAACACATCACCTACTAAGTTCAAGGATCACGCAGTTGTGGCTCAAACTTAGAATCTTTCTGCTCCTATATGTAGCTTACCACTTAGAGTGCCTACTTTAGACATGCTCCAGAACACCTTTTCAAACTATAAATGCAAGACATTTAGCCAGGGGAAAACAGGAGCCAGCTTGTCATCTAGAGGAGGTAGAACATGCTGATTCCTTCTGAGAAAATGCCACTGAAAGGATAGCATCATACCATGTTTAATCAGGTCTTGTGCTTTTTCTCTTATCAGATCCATTCTAGCTTCAGTCTCTAAGAAAAAAAAAAAAAAAAAAAGCTCAAAAATACTATCCCAAGTTTTTTTAATCTTATCCTGACACTGGTTTGAAGCACCAGAGGTTACAAAAGCCAAGATGTACTTAAGGGAAAGGAAGCATACATAACTGCATTGTAACTCAGGATTGCAATAGTAGCTGAGAAAAAGGAGGGAGGGGAAAAAAAAGTTTCTCTGATCTATGGTGTAAGTGGAAAAACTCAGTCACATTGAAGAGCAAATTTTGAGACTGGAAGTGAAGCTAGAGATGAAGCAAGATAGAAAAAGGTAGGAGACAAAGCAGAATGAGCAGGTAAGGTAAATTAAAGCAATAGAGACAAATCTCAGTGCCAGGTGTAATCTTATCACACATTTGGTTTTCTTTTCAACTTTGTTTCACAGTTGCAAGCTTAGAGATTTGTTTAAGTATGTCACCATACTGTAGCCAAACTGCTCACTAATACAAGCACATATTCTATTTCTCTACTTGTGGTGCTCTCTTGTACTGGAATACTGAACCTTCTCAACAACTCAGTACACTGGTAGCTCCCAAAGAGCTACTTCTAGAATACTGAGCATCATAGGCTATGCATTGAAATCACAGCTGCCAGAAGTCTGTCCTAGTCAGGAACACACTCTAATGTGGCACACTCATGGGGAGAATGTCTGCATGGGTGAGTGCATGCAGTCACTACTGAAACTATTATACTTCAGGCCAAGCTTAACTTTAGCACAACTCTTCCTGTATAATTTTTCTGTCAGTCCATCGGTTCCCTCTTCATCATCTCTGTTTCTTTCCCACCTTGCACTTCTGCAACAGATTTCTTCATTTTTTTAAACAGTTGTCATGAAACAAATTTACTGATATCTGTACAGAAAAAAAAAGTGATTTGTCTTAAGAAAACCAGCCACTGCATCAAAAAAGCCCAACAATATTTATCTTGCACAGTATTTCCATCTACTCAGTGGATCCTGCAGTTTTTAATTTTGAACCCTAGTGAACACTGCTCCATTTCTTAGGCAGTAATAGCTGTCTGTACTTTCTAATTATTAAGGCAAAATTATCTGTGGGGCAACAGGACAAAATACACACTTCTAATTATCTCATGCATTAACCACAACCAGTCACTCTTGCAGATAACCCTGAACAACCAAATAAGTATCATGGAAATACTACGAGTTTTAAGTCTGCCTTGGAGTACAGTACTGCTTCCAGCAGAGCCACACTTCCATGTGGAGCCTGGACCCCAAAGGGTCATTTAAAGACTGTTTAGGTGAATAGAAGCAATGCAAAAATTATAAAGAAATCTTCCTTGTAAGATTACCTACAGGAAGAAACTTGTGTGCTTTGGGTGATTTTTTCTAAACCACTAAAAGACATCTGTATCCAAACTCTCTCTAGCTGCCACGAAGCACAGGGTATATATAAAATTTCAAGAGAAGCTGCAGGTAAGTTTTAGTATTTCAGGAGTTAATTGGCCAGCACTGACTAGGCCACTTTTCTGCCTACAGAGATCACATTAGACACACAAGCTCCAAAAATACAGTGTATGGTTTGGATTAGCACTACTCAGGTTGGCTGCTTTCCCCTGGCTTCCTTCCCTTCTGCACTGACCAAGTAGGAAAAAAAAAAAAATTTAAACCCCATGATATTTTTCCACCTCCCCTTTTATTATGTCTTATCCCTGGTCCTGAACACAACAAAGCTTAACATGCGAAGTTCTTGACCTTGCTCCCTCTTTTTATTACACCTACATGACACTTAAAGAAAAATTGCAAATTATACAAACTAAACCACTGTACTTCAGTAACAGGAAGTGAAAGAACAGCAACATACTGATCTTTTCCTGAGCATTTTTATTCCAGAAACTTTTTAAAGTCTAAATTTAATTAGATTTATTTTTTTAAAAACCTTTTAGTACAAGATTAAAATGGATCCTGCTCTCCTGGGTCTTGCAGTTGTGTTTTTGTTTGTGTTTTTTTTTTGAGGGCATGGCATTGGTTGGATTTCTTTTTCAAGTGTGAACTAAAACAGATATAAATCACAAAACCAAAAAACCACACAGTAAAAAGTTACAAAACCATACACATCAAAAAAGAGGGAACTGATCTTCAGAAAAAGCTCAGCATCTGCTACTCTTACTCTTTCAAGAGATTGAGCCAAAAAGATTTAGGAAATTTTTCCTGCCAGATCTAAATTTCATTCCACAGGCAATGGATCAGATCTCTAATCCTTTACTTAACCACAAAGAACTGTGCTGAGGAGTTTAATTCTTCCAAAACAACTGATAACACCCTAAAAGTGGAAAGCAGAGTATAAGCCAAATCCTGCATGTTTTGCTTTTAAGTAAATGCCACAGCAGATGCAAACCCAGCAGGATTCACAGTGATGTTTTCTAGGAAAGGAGAAAATCTCAAAAAAACACAGCCCATGCTTTAGAAGTGGCAGACAATTAAAGAAACAGTTTATACTCCTGCTGAATTAAACCCTAGGTATAATATTATGCATTTCTGTTTAATTTATTGATTTAGGATTTTAGATTCTTGTATTTTATCACCTGTGTATTTTAATATGTATTACAGGCTGCCTTTTCATGATTTTATCAGTCATGTTTAACTGATTCTCCCTCAACCCAATTTTCTCAACTACCCTTCATTGCAGCATTTCAGTGAACAGAAAGCTTTCAAGGTAAGGTACACTTCTTCCCCAGCAGATGACCCATGACATTTAAAAGCTATTTCGATCAACACAGGGCAAGAAAAAAATCCAAATGTATAAAGAGAATTCAGCAATACTCTAAAACAATTTAGAAAGGGATCTATCCATTTGCAGTGAAAAAAAAAAAAAAACCAAAAAAAAAAAAAACCCAGACAAGATATCCTAAAGTTTGTAAGGGGCCAAATATGAGGTCCAAAAAGCTCAAAAAAATAATGGCAAAAACATAAATTTAAGGTTCCACCATGGAAGTCCATATACAAGTGTCTTTGTGATCCAATTAAGTGGGGTTTGATCTAACTTGGCTTTCAGAGATTTAAATGTTCTCCAGCAAGTCTTAACTGTGCAGCTCTGTAATTGTGCAAGGCCCTTAAATTAGTTTGTGCTTCATTTATACAGCAAAGCTCACTAACTGAAGGTGTTGGGTACATCAGACAGACTGAAGTACTCATCTGGGCAAAACCAGATAAATCTGTTAAGATTTTAATAGCTAAAGTGGTTTTGAAGGAAATAGTATTACAAATATTAGCTATTTATCAACACCTGAGAATTTGTTTTGGTTTTAGGATGAGCCATAAAAAGTACAGGACATCTGCCAAAACACGAGGCAAGTTTGTCTAGCCAATAAAGAAGCTGGAGAAAATATCTTTTCATATGGTGGAAGCATATACAATGCCATGACACTTCTCAGTATTAGTTACAAAATTAGGTTTCCTGGAAGTTCATAACGTCAACATAATTTGACAGCAGACAGGCCCTTGCCAAAACAGAATCCATGCCTGGCTTAAACTGACACTCATTTACTAGGAGACTTGACTAGATAAACAGAAGCAAGCCTCTCATGTTTTTTGTGTTTGGTGTCTCAGGTGACCACTTGAAAGTGTATCAGAGCACTGAAGTGCTTGGATGACTGCCCTCCAATTATAAAAGAAGAATTTCTTAAACATCTGCAACTTTTGAGATTGAAATGCTCAATATTAACAGTGGCAATCATCTACTGCAAACCTCAGGGACGTCGGTGAAGGTTGGACTGGGTATTGGACTGGGACTTCTCTTCTAGTGATGCCAGCTCAACCACACCTAGCAGGTCAAAATCTGACAGTGTCTAAAGAGATGCATCCCAAGGTCAGTCCAATGACTGGGTGTCAACATGATTTACTGCATAAGAAAACCCCAACTTTGTACTATATTACAATAGATACATTGTTCAGCTTCAGCACACAGCAGAAGTCCCCACCTGTTCCCCTACACAGAAAGATCAAGGTAACCATTCACCACTAAGAGCTCCTCAACCTTCAAGGCTATCAGGAACTTGAGGCAAAATGCAGCCTGCTTCTATAGAGGCTCAAACGAAGCTATTAACCTCCACCAGTCATTCTGCTTGCACCAAACTTGCTCTAAATTTATTTCTACTTCTTATAAGGCCTAAAAATCCAACAGTGGTCTTTCTGGTCAGCTGCTGCATACGTGCTTTGTGGCTGCTACATACCTGCAGCACTTGTTCATAGATAAGGCAATGGTGAGTCAAGACTTCCAGGATGGCCACATTTATACCCAGTAACTGTGTACATCTATCTCTGCCTCCTTGTTCAATTCAAACTTGGCCTCTTCTATTATCTTCCACAACTCATAAGAGAGTTATTTGTATTAACCAACTCGGAACATATTCTGTGCCCTAATATGTCTTTAAAGGAATATTAGCATATTATCATCTGGTTTAGCTGATCTTCCAGTATTTCTAAATTTACTTGCAACTGGGCAATCCAAAGCTAGAACCACTAACTCTGGACAGAAGGAAGACCACATACAACACAACATTTTGTATGACTTCATACATAAGAGTAACTTCTGTTTGTTTTGAGGCAACCAACTATAACAACAGAAGTCCTGGTTCTTGCCTGTTTTGTCTTCTAAATAGCTGCTACTCTTAAGTTACTGTGACTTTTCACGTGGGTAAGGACCACAAAGATACTTCTCTCCCACTGAAAAAAAACCCAACAAAACTTTCCTTTTTAAATTAAAGCATGGTATAAAAAGACATAGTAGCTCTAGAATTCAACATTCATGCTCACTTAAGCTAAATTGACTGAAGAAAATACAGTTAAGACAAATATTTTGAAGCCATTATTGCCAAACCTATAGATTGCTTTTATTTTACTGATATTGAAAAAAAAATAAATCCTTACTTATTTAAACTCCAGGAACTTCTACAAAGCAGAAATAAAAATGTCATGGGTTCTTACAGTTTACCAAATGGGAGACTGCAGAGATTGAAAGACCACCAAAATAATTCCAAAAGACATTCAGAATTCTGCCAACACTACACTTTTGCTGCAGAAATCCTGGGTTCGTGCTCTTCCAGGTGGATTTCAAGTGCAAGCGAGCAAATAGTACTAACTCAGTTGGATAGTGAACTGTTTGCTGTGTCAAAGCTTTCTGCCAAACACACACACACACACACACATATATATATATATATATAAAATCTTTCTTTTCACTATATGGATAATCAAGCCCAGATGGCAATTTACATAGGCAACAGCATAAAGGAATCCACACACTGTTGGTGCTCTCAGCCTCAATCAGAGCAAGCATGGGCGTTTGAGAATGTCACTGTTTATTTTTAATTGCTGTGTCCCTCCTTTGTGCAGGTTCAAGCGGTCAAAGATGTCCAAGTCCATTAGTAGAACGGGAAGGTGATGCCACTTCATTTGGTGAGAGGGCTCTTCAAATTTAAAAAGCAGCTGGTTTGCAATGTCCCTAAATGCCCAGTGGGCACCAGCTGTCAATCTCAGTTACCACAGGGTCAGGGCAAAAAAAGGTCAGAGAGAGTCCTAAACCACAACGTGTTGTGAAATGTGCTTCCTCCATTACCTTGTAGGCCTGAGAAAGGTTTGACCTTTTATAGGTATCCTGAGCCAACTCTGCATCACGCTAGCAGTAGTAAGTATAACACAACCCAAACTTACAAAAAAGTTGCTTCCTTTTACTGTGCCTTGTTTTCCATACCTGTACAATGAGAACATGAATATTCACAAGCTGTTAGGGGTGAAAAGCAAAGTACACCCCTACTACTATTCCCATTTAGAGGTACCAACACATCTATACCACACGAGATGTACACTTTCAGTACACATTAGCAGTACTGAAAGTAACTAAAACTCTGAGGGAAGTTGCTAATGCCATAATGTAAAGCGTTGTGGCTTTCCTCTGTCCATGACTTGTCTTTCACTTTGTTTGTCCCCCACAGTCACTAGGGAACAATGCGGCTTTTACAGTCCAGTTTAAAGCCTTTCCTAGCGTCCTTTAAATCACAGCTTGCATATTGCCAATGGGTTCACTACGCTTGTGTCATTTTCCCCTATATTATTGTTATTTTCCCATTCACAGAGATTTTCACAGAGTAGGCTAATTCCTAAACATATTCCTCAAAATCATTCTTGGACTATAGATGAAGAGCTGAACAGTCATTTGCAGATATAATCTAGTTACGCATTCTTTCTTTGCAAGAAATAATTACTCTGCTCTGCCTCACCCCCATTTCCCAGAGCACAAAGCAAGAAGCTTGGCCACATCTACGCCAGCAGGAAACAGGCTATAGCAGCCCACTATTGGGCAGAAGCCATTGCTCAGCACTCATCAGCCTTGTACTCTTAATTATGTGTCCCTCCTTGGGCACCTTGTGCAGACAGGTCCAGGACATCAAGCAAGACAAAACAGAAGAAAGAAGGAATGGTGACCAAAGAAAAAGTAGTGGTTCTGGTTTCAGTCTCTCCAATTCCAGCAAAGCATAATCCCTGCAGGAATTGAAAGCTTGGCTCCCTGAAAGGGTTGCATGGTGAAAATGAGAATAGGGGCAGTAAGGAAGCAGAGATAACAGGGTCCTTATCATGACAAACCATTCTTTTGCAAATGACAATGTGATATAAACTAAATGGACACAAGTACCTCAGAAGAGGCTCATCAAAAATTGTCAGCTATCAGCAAAACATTTGAGATGAAATCAGAATACTTCACCAAGTCCTTTGTTTCCCCATGAAACAGAGGTGGAAATGAGAAACTAGCATGTTCACTCAATGGAAAAATAAGGCCCTTGCAGTAACACAACCTGAAGATAATGCTGACAGCACCAAAAGGTCCCATCCACACTTGTTCCGTCAAAAGCTGCCTACTCTCAGAATGTAACTGGCTGGGTCTACCTCACATAGCAGCTGCAAAACGCTCCACAAATCTTGACTCATTTTGGGCAACTAATATGAAAGGGAAAGTCAGAGCAGTCCAAATCAGCATCTGTGAAATAGGTTTCACCTGTACAAGCATAAAGTCACCCTTTAAAGGATTAATATATTTTATAGTGTAAAACAATAACAACAGTTAAGCAGTTCAAAGGTCACTGAAAGGCCTCTTGACTTTCTACAACCTCCCTAAAAAACTCAACAGCATCAAGCCACCTACTGCAGCCAGCAGTTCTCCCAGAACATACTGACATCAATTAAAGTCGCAGCAAACATAAAGAATGCGCATCAAGCACTTCAATGGCATCCTCTTGTCATTTCCTTCCCTTCCAGAAATCTTGGGAAGCCTACCTAGTCAGAGTCATTTGCAAACCTTCTCACTGCAGCATGTCTCAAATGAAAGTAACCTCTCTCAAACCTTGTCTAGTCTTTGAGCACACCCCACGTTGGAAACATGCCCACCTGCTTTTCTGAATGTTAAGGTAAAACATGCTAATCTAGATCAGATTTCTGTCCTCTTCATTCAACTAAAACTGAGCAGGTAACTTTCCTGCATGCCTTGTTTAAAAATCACCAAGTCTCTTCTCTATAAACTAGCCTGCAGTAGAGTACCAAACAGGCAGACACTAAAAATAATGGAATAATTTCAGATTGGAAGAGAACACTGTTGTCTTTGTTGAGTGTCTCTTTCTATCAGAAAAACTGGGGGGGAGTGAAAATGAGAGACTCACCTTCAGGGCAGGAATCTCCACATTGTCACCAAGGCTGACAGAGCCAGAAAGAATAGTCCCTGTCATCACTGTGCCTTGACCCTTGA
Source organism: Psilopogon haemacephalus (assembly GCA_013396835.1). NCBI lineage: Eukaryota > Metazoa > Chordata > Aves > Piciformes > Megalaimidae > Psilopogon > Psilopogon haemacephalus. The sequence continues at coordinate 926,492 of VWZI01002420.1, forward strand.
TAGAGAAACAGTGGTCGACTGCCATAAGGAAGTTTCCTGAGGGGTCTCTTGATGGCAGGTAAGCCTGAGACTTCAGGACCTGATAAAAGAAAAAGATAAAAGCAGCACCATGCCCGGGTGAAAAGTCATGACAGCCAAACAGCAAAAGGCAGGCAAGCAGATGATTGATTGAACAAGCTTGCAATTTTACTCATTCCAGCCATCTCCCAGTGAGCTCAGAACACACCAATGTCAAATCAACTGCATGCACTATAGAGGAGACACACACTCAGCAGCAGGAACAGTTTGATTTTCGTGCCTTAGAAAGATTTGGTGCTGCACATTTAGCTTGGTTAGCAAAATTGCACTGTCAATGAAGTTGCTGCCAAATTCAATACAAACACTGCAGCAAAGCAAAGAGGAAAACACCCAAAATCCTGTGCATCCGTGTGTGTCCCCTCCCTCCCCCACCTCAAAAGTGCAATCTTACAGTGCCTTATGCTACTTCAGCTTTTTAGATTTTGTGAAAATAAACTTACATACAGGCATTAGTGCCTCAAAATGCCCACCCCTGCCTCCCTCCAAGAATATGTGTTTTACTGGGTTAAGTTCTCAAAGCTGACTTCCACTCCAGATTTCTGTTAATACTTTGTGGAGGCTCAAACAATTAAGAAAAAAAAAGCTACATAAAAACTATTTTCTAGAAAAATTCTCCAAGTTTAAGATTTCTGTTTTGCTGAGAAATACAATGGTCCTCAAAATATACCATCATAATCAGATGACCTTAAGTACAGAAATTGAGTCATCCACCGAACAGTGCTTCAGAGGAACTGGGTTCACCCCTGTCTCAAATCAATTCTCATCTCTGCCTGTAACATCAGCATATAAACTTGGCATTGCCTTCAGTGTCTGCTTTTAAGGCCAGAAACTGCAGGTTAAGCCCATGCTATAATGGCAGAACAATGGAGAGAGTCTCTCAGCAAGGACAGAAAGGACAATACCTTGAAGCTAAATAACAGGGCTCACACAGCATGTGCCAGCTCTTCTAATATTAGGTCTCGGAGCTGGCAGAAAGAGCTGCAATATGGATGTTCCCTTCCAAGGTTTTAACCCTGGGGAACATCCCACTAAATCTACCCAGAACCAGATGAAAGCAGAACTAATGACTTGCCTATCTCCACCTCTTTAGATGTTGCCAAGTTTATCCTAATGCAATACCACATCACATCCTATGTCAATCTCAGGTCACACGTGCCTGGGATGTGGTATGACAGCCAGTCATACCATGTGGAACCAGTCATACCAGCAGCCATGTGGAACCTCGCCTTTGTACAAGCCATGCTGACCTGAGTCAGGCATCCCCAGATTTTTGATGACTGGTGCTACACCTTAACTTCAGCAGTTTACAAGTACTTTAAACCTGCACTGTCCAAACCAGACTTTGACAAGTCTAAAAAGAATTATGCCCTTGTGTGAGGACCAATTTCTTCTGTCTGCGAAGAACAGTGGCATCCTTCCAGGGCAAAGATGCTACTTTTCCCTAAAGGTTATTTACAGCAAGGGTGATAAGCCTACTTACAGGCTACAAGCTGCTCTCATATAGCTATTTTCCTTTGACAGTGTAAGATTCATGCCACATAATTTACCTTAGTGTTTTGGAAACTTCAGAATTTAATTCTCTTCCTCCCCTCCCAAAAAAAGACAACAACCCACCAAAAAACAAAGCACATTTCTGGAACTAAGGATACCTGTGAAGCTTGGTTTCCTCTGGTTCACATGGGTCTGATATAATGTTAATCACATAATTATATAGGGTTTTTTTTCCAAGCCCCCTTCCTCATTCAAGGCACAGGGTGACTCAAGTCCATGCTTTTGAACCTTGACAGATGTGCAAAGCATGCAAGCAAGCAAGGCAAGGTATCACTGAAAGCAATGGTTTCACCATGAAAGCAGGTGGTGCTCCTCTAGACAATGGATTCTACACTTGCTTATGTCCGAGGTCCCATGGATTGTTCTTCTCTTAAAAACTAAAACTTTCCTCACATTGACTATGCAACTCAGACTGTCCAAACAGAAACCCCAGAGCTTAACAGAAGTGCCAAGCACTCACAACTGCCATCAGAACTGGCAGGTACTACGTTCTGAATACAAGCATGTCCCTAAAGAGATTCTAGTTTCCTCAAATTTGGCAATCAAAATTAGCAAACTGCATGGACTTAATTCCTTTATGCCTCAGCTTCTCAATCTAAATATGGATTAAAGTCACCTTTACACTTCCTACAGGTCTTTTGGAAGCAAATTAACTGTTTGCCAAGTGCTCAAAACCACAGTGATGTGAGCCAAAGAAAAGTCCAGGAGGAAATTAATCATCCTGAATGCAGAGTAGTATTTGAATGGAGTCACAAGGCCACAGAGAACAACGAGAATTAAAACAAAATAAGGACTACCTGCACACTGTTTGAACTCTATCCACCCTGTGCAAGGGATGAGGTACAGGTTGCTTAGAATGAAGAATCACATAAACATAACACACACATGAAGGAAGGAGGCAATTCCTAACATGTAACTTCTGAGTGCCTGACTTCACAGCTTCACTGTTTTGTTAACTGTGGTACAACTATAAAACACCTACCAAGGATATGAAAGAATTTTAAAGCTTTTTTTAATTCCTTATTTTTCATAATTCTTTGCAACTTCAATTCCACCACATGTGATAGCTGTTTCTTAAGAAACAAGGAGATACATTTTTGAAGCATGCAGCCTCAACTTCTCCACTTAGTTGAAGGAATCCCTAGAGAAGCAGGTTTCTATAAACACATTAATGCAAGAATTCCTCAGTTCTAGGTACTAATACATAGACATGAAGAAAAGTTTGAGCATGTTTAATGATGTTGTTATGTTTTTCAGCAGGTACCTCAATTAGTTCAGAAATGCCTAGTGGATTCTCAGACTCTGGGGCTTCTGGTCCACCAGGCTTTGCTGCAACAGCAACAACAGGACACCCACAGAACCTGAAAAACAGAAAGACTCCCACCATTAGACCATAGATCTCCTACATGTATCAAAGTAAAGTAGTTCCAAGATCATCTGACAATGAAGGCAAAAAAAGCTCCCTCAAACTCCAATTTATCTGCTCTTCTCCCATACTGAAAAAATTCTTGAATTACTGGCATCTGAGTTACTTGGCTGTGCTATGAAATCTTCAGTCCTGTTCAGTATTAGTTACTGGTTCAAAAGGAAGAACTCGTTTTATTTCAGAAGTTGGGTCTGTTTCCAGCCTTACTGCAGTGGCTTTGCATTCAGGTCATTTTACCTGGAGATCAGCACTGTTTTCAACTTCCATTAAAATCATTTTAATCCTAGCTGTAGAGTCATAACCTTCAAAACAGAAGCCAAATGCCAGATGGCACATACTGTCTACCCCAGTTTGCAGGCACACTGCAAGATCTGCAGACAAGAGAAAGATCTTAAAAACTGCTGAAACAGAAGTTCAGGGGACTCACAAATCTCAAACTCTTCTCACAGAAGTGCACTACAGCCAAAGCTGATCACGGTTTAGCTTTTCTTGTACAACAAATTTTATTCTTTAAGTCCTTAATATTCAGGAGCTTTATATATATACAAATATAAGCAGTAAGCAGATAACTTTTACTCCCTAAAATGCAATCTGACATTTGAATTCTCTTTTGCCTACATTTTGGAAAAGGAAGCAAGATGATGTGTTGAATTATACTGCATTTTTTCTTCAAAAATCAGAATGAACCGTATTAAAAACACTGTAGTAATGGAATAATAATCAGCCATAACATAAAAAGCCAAATACTTGATTTTTATGTAATACATACAGACCAAAAGTAATTATGGTGGTCATCTTTGTGACACCCACCCTCTGCTGATTCTCTCTCAAGATGGGAATGAACTAGAAGACAAAGAAAGCAGGGCCTTGATAAAGAAAAAATACTAAGTTCTATTGAGAGAGCTCGTTAGTGACCAAATGGCAATCAAGCATCTAAGACACTTGCTTCATTTATATGCTTTAAGTCTGAAGCACCTAGGGACAAAGTGTAATTTAAAAACACATGCAAATTATCATGAAACTTTTGGAAATGCATATTCATACAAATAGTGTAGAACATTGTATTGCAAGAAACAGAAGTTCATGCAGAACCAGATGCTTTGCTGCTTTCTCCAAGCACCAGAACAAACCACAACAATCAGATATTGTCTTTACAGACACTTCCAAACATGATTCTAAAACTCCTACGCTATCACACCGATTTGTTGTCAGCACAGTTTAGGCTCTGTTGGACAAAGATAAAAAGTGGCATGTGCAAAGAATTGTGAAAAAGTAGAAAATCCATTCATAGAGATAGTTTGTGCTTACTTTTGGTACTAATGCATGGAACAAATTTTGATTAGGTCAAAGTGTCAGACTAATCCAATACAACAGTTACTTTCCTCTGCCTTTTTTTTTTCACCTTACCCTCCATGGAATCTCCTGACAAAACTTTGGTAATTTCCTCAGGATCAATGGCAACATCTACCCTACAGCTACAACACACTTCAGATTTGCTTGCTGCTTTGGAAGTGTGCATGCATGACTCTGTGTGGAGAGAAGTAATAATCAGGTACACTATTCCTAAAAAATTATGCTTGTTGCAAGTGTTGATGGTCAGAGGTAGGTATCAAATAGTCTTAGAGTATGCCCTGAAAGAAAAAAAAAAAAAAAAAAAAAAAAAAAAGTTTAGAAATAAAAAAACAGTTAAGAACACAGCCATTTGGAAATCCAAAGTCAAGGGGGAAAAAAGGCTGCTAAGAAACAGCACATGCCCGAGACAGAAGAGGACAAGCAATTTACAATCAAGCCCAGGTTAGCAGTATTCTCAAAGCACCATGAAGCACAGGCTGCACATGCTAAAAACTGATTTTTCAGTTATGAGAACAATATACAGACACATCCAATAAGAAGAGCATTTCTAGGATCCAGAGTCCAAATAACTAAAACCTTTCTCTCCCAGTGGAATCACAACTGTTGGGATCAGTTGATACAAATCCTTATTTTAAAAGAGAGCTAGATGTAAGGACTTCACAGCATGCCAACTGTCTCAGAAAACTCACTTCCCCTGCAGTTTTGACAAAGTCTGATAATTTTTTAAGACATTCTATGAAGACCCATCTGCACTACAGAGAAGATTTAATTCAAAGAGTGTACATGAAGTATTTCTGAACGCTGGTTTCCTTGCAAAAAAATTGTCTGTCTTTTATGAATATACAACTAGAAAAGTATTTTCCTCCAATTATTCACAATACCACCCTGGACTAAAAGTACGAAATAAAACCTAACATTTTCTGAACTTTATTATGTCAATGATATATCCCCATTGAGATTACCTGTGATTGTGGTCAACGACCTCACAGCTCAAACTTGCAGCTATAAAACCTGTTGATCCAAAACACCGAAGTATTGCAGGTCTCTACGACATCACTTAAACCAAGGGGAAGCAATCTACAGAGAAAAGCATGCCATTCTGTATGTATTTCCCCTTAAACCAATACCTGCCAAGCAGAACTGGCATTTAAGGATTTTATGTTCACAAGAGAGAATTTCACTTTCTTGGTGACCTCTGTACCATTTTCAGCACAAAGAATGCATCCAAGAAAAACACAGGAGCTGCAAAGACACCATGATCATCGTAGTCACTCTTGAAGCAGTTGCATAATTGAAATGGGACCTTGCCCTGCCACCATAAATAAGAAGGAACTACCACATCCAACCAAGCTTTGTTTTTCTGTCTCCTCTGTACACTGTTTCTTTTAATTTTGACATCGAAGTACCTGCAGAACACAACAGAAGCTGCAAGCCTATAAATTAAAAGCAAACACAAACAAAGAAACAATCACCAACACACACCCAAGAGACCTTCACTTGGATATTCTGGCTCTGTTTTACTCATTCTCAACTCCAAGCAGCCCACTGAACTGAAAAGCTTTACTATATGAATTTCTTTCTCTGCACATGATACTTGGAGATATAGATTCAGGACTGCATTTCAGTTTCTTTCCTCTCCTATCCTCTTTGCTAGAGGTCTCAGTAGGTTTAGAAGCACACTGGAAGGGAAAGTGGGTGAAGCACCTTTGTTAAATGTTCAGCTGTTAATGTTAACTTACTTAGTGTTTTCCAAGGTCTTCTGCATTTTCTTAGTCATCTTCTCAATGGCACTTTGTCTCTTCCCTTCTGGAAGGAGATCTATTTTGTTCAGAACTACCACCATCTTCTGGCAGGCAATTTGCCCAATTACCAAGCACTCTGCTGACTGTGTCTGCATTCCTTTTGTCACATCTATTACAAGCATCATCAAATCGATGATCTGGGCACCTGGAGGAGAATTCACAGTCAGTATTGCAGCAGCATAAAGAAATTAAAGTTCATTTTCTCAAGCAGTTTCCATTTAAACTGTCAGAGTATCTGCAAATGGCCTGTAATATGAACAAAGCACAAGGTGCAGTAATCATTGAATGCAGAGCTGTGTTTGAAAATAAGACATTGGGAACCTCAGCTGTTCTACACTACCACTGGATCATAAAACAGTGCGGAAGTGTGGGATAGTTTACACATTTCTCCATATTATTAAGAATGTTATCACTGTAGTTTTTAAAGTAAAAAAGGCACTAACAATTACTCTTGCAGCAACACAAGGAGGACATTTGTCTCAATCAAAAAAGATAATCTAAAAAGCTAAGCAACAATATAGCACAGCCATAGCAATACATGAGCACACTGCAGCCAGCTGTGCACTCAGAGCAACCCCAGTAAGAGTCGGCTGCATGTCACATAACTGCATCTGCAATCCACCTTGTTTCCCACCATTTCTTTCATCAAGTTTTGGATTCCGATAGAAGTGAAAATGAGATGACTACCATCAGAGACAGACTCACCCCAACTCTAAATTAATTCTTACAATCCCCCACTGTGAGGAAGAGGCAATTTAAACCCTGAAATATATCATCCTGACTGAGCTCTACCTAACTTGAGTGTGTACTTCACACACAGCCACTAACAGATCCAGTTCTTGGATCCCCTCAAGAAAAAGTTCATAAGTTTAAGGCTAAAATTCTTCATCATGATATGCAACTTCAACAATCTCTGGAGGTCCCTTCCAAACCCTACCATTCCATGAATCTATTATTATTTTTGTTTTTCAAAGTGTTGTTGTCAGGCACCCTTAATCATCTGATGAAAGTAACTGGAATTTCGTAGATTTAAATTAATTTTCAAGTGAGCTTTTGATGAATGTTGGGGCCTTCCACTAATTGCATTCAGAATTTTCCTGCCTCATAACTAAAATACTCTGAATAAAAAAAAAAAAAAATAGTGCAACAGACTTTTATGCTGAGAAAGTTTAAACACAGGATACTAAATTGAAATCTAAAAGCTGAACTGCCCAAAAACTGTCAAAACCCACATTTTTAGAGATGACGGAAGCCAGAAATCATACAGAATTGCAGCATTCTGAATTTAAGTACTTTTAACACTTGCCTTAAGCTTTTGATCAGAAGAACAAAAAATTGATACAAATGTTCCTTGTTCCTTCACCCTCCCCAACCTTCCTCTCCCCCCACTCCCCCCTTTCTTTTTTCTTTCCTTAAAAAAATAGAAAGCTTTTACAATGGCTATGACAACAGCTACCCTTGTTCATAATTCCCATGAACTCAGGATAGGAAATCATTCTGGGGTTGAAGTGCATGGGTGAACGAGTGGGTGGGAGCCACCAAAAAAAGAAAAAAAAAGTAAAAACAACTATGGTTACAAATGACTATTTTCAACCTATCAAAGCTTTCATCTTGTAATAATGAATGCTAAGACCCTCAAAGCACTAGTTGGATAATTATGACATTTCCAAAGCTCCTGCAGAATCTTCTCCAATCATTTCAGATATATCTCTCCAGGATTAATTTGGGATAGACTTATCTTCAAAATTTCCCAATCCATCAGCCTTCTCCTACACAAATTTACATTTTGTTCCATTCTAGAAACCATTCCTCTGTTGTCTTCTACCCATGCATAACTGGCTAGTAAATAAGTAAATTAAATAATTTAGGCAAGTCAAAACAAAGTGCACTGGGAGTCACAAATGCAAGGGTTCTAATCAGGAAAGGTGACAGGTCACTTGCAACGTGATGGCAAAACTACAACCCCCTTCTACTCACCATAGAACGTCTCATTTAGTCCACTTTTTCCTCATAGCACATACACAGGAATAGCAGAGTTAAAATATGTTTAACTTCATAATCACTATTTCCATCATCTCTGTCACACCAGTAATCGAGCAACTCACTACCATGCTCAATTTCAGTCAACAAAAGGAACAACTTATCTGAAAGAATTTTCTACAGATCAAGATTTAACTAGGAAAAGTGAAGTGAGAACGGACTGCAAGAGTATTTGTATATATGTAATCTCCCTTGGAAAGACCTTTTAATTGAAGCATTAAAAGATCAGTCGCATAAAACAGATTCCAGAATGAAGTAATAATAACAGAATGAGAATATCCCTCAATATACCTTGCACCATCAGACCACGGAATGCCTGTCATGAGCTCCTGCGTGAAATGGAATGAAAAAGGACTTAAAAGACTTCACTTTCACTCAAAAAAAAGAGGCAACAGGATATGACCCCACATAGTTAAGAAGAGTGATATGGAAGAGAGAAGTGTTCCTCAAGCACTCGAAGCAGGAAATGGCTTAAAATTACTCCGAATGAAGTAGATGCACATACAAAGGACAGGTCTGCATACAAGGAAGCATGGCACTCATAAATATTTTATCTGCAATGAAACAGGTCATATAGAAAGTTAAAGTAAGGCAGTCAAATTATTTCTCCCATAGAAAAGGCAATCAAATTATTCCTCCCATAGAAAGAATTGAGGTGTAACCTTTTATTTGCTGTTTCATCTATGAAAGAGGTGTTCAAGAACATTCAGAAAGATAGAATGCTCCTGGTGTGATTTCTCCCTTGGCTTGAAACTGAAAGGTCAACTACCAGAGTATCCTTGGTGTGATGACACGCAGCTTAGATGTAGCCCTGTAAAAAGCAAATGAAACAAACCAGGTGTCACACAACAGGGTGGGGAAAGATGGGAATTATATTGCAAGATAAGCAGCTAAACCACACTGAAAACACAAAGTGAAGTAGATAGTATGAGTGAAGAAAAACAAACAAGAAAGATAACACATGAACAGGGAGAATCTGGATGACTGCCAGATACAGTAAAAAGATGCAACAAGCGCAGCAGCACAGCATCACAGAGAGAAGACTGCAAGAAGTGTCTGCTAAACCTGGGTGGTTGCAGCACTCACTTGTACTACAGAAGGGTCATGGACAACAGAACTCATGGAGTAATAAAAAAAAAAAAAAGCCTTCACAGAAAAGAGAAAAGAAAAAAAAATTGGCTTCTGCTTTGAACAATCACATCCAACCCACTACTGCTTCTTCATTTTGGGGAGTAGCTGATTATGAACAGTTGTAAGAGAAGTAATTCATTACTCTTTATCCATGAAACTATTTGAGTCGAGAGATGTCATAAATTGTGACAAGCTGCTGCCTCACACCTTTATATAAAGACATAAAATTAAGAAAAGCAGATCTGTTAATAGTGGAACACCACATGAGTACCCAACCTACAAAGGCTGTTTTAGTTCTTCCTGTACCTGAGCTCCGAACACTTTCTCTTTGTGCAACCTGTTACACATTTGTAAATTATACACCCAAACTCCCAGACTGAACTGTGTGTGGATGGAGCCTTACAGCAAAGCACAACATTTACAGTGTGCTGAAGAGAGCATTATTAGCTTAGGGGGAAGAAAACCAAAGCATTTCAGCCTCTCCTAAGTTCCATTGCTAAAGGTGCAATGTGTCCATTCTCAGAACCATTTGGCTGCAAACTCCAAGCACTAAACAAGCTGGTGATTTCATTCTTACTTAAAAAGAGAACCACAAAGCATTTTCAACAAACCATTCTTCCACCTTCAACAAACACAGACCAAGAGTATCAGAACATTTACAAGTGCTACTACTTCAGCAAGCAGAAGTTTAGTACTGCATTAGAGTCCACATAATCCATCAATATAGAGTTAACTTGGCTCCAAAGAGTAAAACCTGGGTTAGAGAAGGGAAGAAGAGGGAGTCAAATCCCTGTGTGACTGAGGGGAGGTTTTACTGCCCTAGGAGCACAGAACGTAGGCACTGACTCTGACACGTAGCTTCTTTAAGCTACTGTGCTCTATCCTGTTGCAGTGATCTTTTTAACTGACTCTGCACAAACAGTACAACTCCTGTTCACAGGCACCAAAAGGAAGCTGCAAATAGAATTTAAAACATAAAAATAAAATAATTGTGGACCGTGGGCTATAATTTGATTTCATGCTTTACAAGGAAATGAAAGAGAACTTCCTTAAACATACATTAGAAAAAATAAATATATATATACATATATGCTTTTTACCATGTTAGGATTTCCTCTAGCACAGAAGAGAAAATAGGATTGTAGAAAATGTACTGTTCTCAAGTATCATTGCTACTCAGGGGCAAAGCTCTGTTTTAATGTGCACTTCCCATTCTGGGGAAGAGGAAATTCTTCAATTAATAAACCGGGTGGACTGAGGCGAGTTTTTAAGGTTTAATCAATTTCATCTGCACATTGGATAAAAAGACCAACTATTCTACCATTTTTGCCTCCCCTATTCCCCTTTCATAAAAATAATAAAATCAATGTTTTATTTTAAATTCTTTGAGGTTAGTATCTCCTGTCTCAGGAAATATTGTCTGTATCATGCAGGGAGTATGAAATGTCCCCCATCCCAAACACCCTCTCTCCTCTTTTTTTTTATTAAGGATCTTTATTCAGAAACAACTAAATTATTCCCTGCTTTCAGATACAGTAACACCTTGGGAGATGCTACGAGTCACACAGGATTTTGTTAAGTACTTTAGGGGAGACATTGTGATGAATACTGAAGACGTTTTATGGGATAAGTAGTCTCCCAAAATTTAAACATAAATAGGAGATGTGATGGGGGATAGAGACATGCACACAACTGGAGTGCATGAATTACACATGAAGAAACCCTCTGTAAAGCAATGCAAATCATGGATCAAAACTGACACAACTTTTATTAGGAAACACTTTGAAAAGAACAGGAACTCACAGAGTTCAAGTGTCTCACTACTGCTTCGCAGGCATCCTAAAGATTTCAGCAGCCGCAAGCACAAATAGGGAGCTGTGCAGCTTCAAACTCTGGGCAGCCTGAACATCAGTCAGAGGCCGATTGACAACCCAAAAAACTTTGTTCTGAATACACAGTAAGAGTGAGGTCTGTAACAAGTGGTGTCCCCAGGAGTCAGTACTGGGTCCAGCTTTGTTCAACATATTCATCCATGTTCCCTCATCCAGCTCAGAGTGTACCCTCAGCCAAGTTCAATGACACACCAGAAGGATGTGCTGCCATCTAGCATGACCTGGACAGGATGGAGAATTGGGCAGAGAAAGCCCTTGTTAAACTTTGCAAGGTTAAGTGTAAGGTACTGCACCTAGAGAGAAAGAATCCCTTGTAGCAGTGCAAGTTGGGTGCTGACCTGCTGAAAAGCAGCTCTGTGGGAAAAGTCCTGGTGGACAACAGGATAATCATGAGCCAGCAATGCACACTTGTGGCCAAGAAGGCCAATGGTATCTTGGAATGCATCAAGAAGTGTGGAAAGCAGATTGAGGGAGGTTATTTTCCCTGTCTACTCTGCCCTGGTGAGACCTCATGAAGAATACTGTGTCCAGTTTTGGCTCCCCAGTTCGAGAACAACAGGGAACTGCTTGAGAGGGTACAGCAAAGGGCTACAAAGATCGCAAGAGAATAGAACATGTGTCTTATGAAGAAAGACTGAGGATCTTTGAGCTTTTTATCCTGGCAAGAAGACAACTGAGAGGTGATGTAGTATTTATAAGCATTGATAACAAGGATGGGTGTCAGGAGGACGAGGCCAATGGTGCCTTAGTCATCTTCTGGAACAGGAGAGAGGGAAAAGTAGTGCATGTGGGTCAAGGTATCAAGGATGTGTTCAGCTGCAGGACAAGAAGTAACAGGCACAAACCTGAACGCAGAAAGCTTCCTCTGAACATGAGGAGGAAATTCTTTTCATTGAGGGTGGTGGAGCACTGGAAAGGGCTGCTTGTGCCTGGAGTAATTCAAATCCTGCTTGGACGCCGTCCTGTGCAACCTGCTCTACATGAACCTGCTCTGGCAGGAGTGTTGGACCAGATCTCCAGAGGTCCCTTCCAACTCCCATCATTCTCCAATTCTGCAATTATGTGCATTACATTTGATTTATGAAAAATAAAGAAACTGCTGGCTGCACAAATTCCCTGTAAATGAAAACCAGCCACTAAAGTCTTCCCTAAACAAGAAAGCAGCATTTATGACCACAAGGGCATAAGTCGAGTGCTTGTATGTCAAAGCACCTGGTTTTCTATAGTTTTACTTTCTATCCTGAGTTCAGCTCAACTACAAATAGTAAGTGATGAAAACAGATAATTGCTAATAAAGAGTAACAGGTTTCTTTTGCAAAAGACCTCATGCAAGAATCCACTCAAAATATACTTCATGTGTCATCTACCAGATGGTAACGGTGTGCAACATTGTCCTCTAGAGGATAAAAGGCAAAGAAAGCCTCCACTTTCTTCCTTGTCAAGTCATTGAAGGATCTTACTTGAGTATGTTCTAACTATGTGTCAGAAACAAATCTGTGCTCTTCAAAGGGAGGAAATGGCTATAATGATTAGAGTATGTCAATAAGCTTGATTGGCCATGCTGAAGTAGCACAAACAAAGCTGATAAGGTCTCCATGAAGGTCACCCTAAAAAAGACTGAAGTATATCTTCAAATATTTTATTATAGGCTGCTGTAGCTATTGCAGTATTGCACACAGGAATAAACTTACGTCAGATGGGAGAATTGAAGTAAACACCGAATTGCAAAGTGAGAACTCTCAAGAAAAGCATTACAACACAGGAAGACAGAAGGTCACAAAGAGATCCTTGTAAGCCTTTACAGAATGTAATCAATCCTCTTACTTTTCACCTCTTCAGAGGAATGTTGTACATTGGATCATCCATGAAGCCCCAAATGACCCTGGAAAACTGGCCCACCTTCAAGAGGTAAAACCAGATGACTTCCAGAGGTGATTTCCAATCACCCTGGGAGTTGAGATGGGCTACTCTGAAAACCCAAGGGAAAAAATAAAAAGATACGCTTGACCCTGTGATACAGACAAAAATTTAGCAGAAACCTCTCCATGTATTATTTTCCAGTGAGTCTCTAATTTACTTAGAGAAATGTATGGGCTTGCACTGCTCAGTCAGCAACAATAGCAAAATTGAAGCTCAGACCAGTCAGTTCAACTCAGCAACACCAGGCAGCTCTCCTCTGGATGAGCAAGGTGACCCAGCTGTTTTAAGGCTCCAGAAAGAGCCAGCACTGGCATAAGGGAAGCAGCAAGACCAAAGAGCCAGGAGCTGCAAATGGGAAAAAAAGGGAAAAAGCAAAGCAAGCCTCCTGCTTCTAAGGACAGGACACTGCTGCAGACCAAGTTCATGAAACAGCAGCCCCAGGAAATTCAGAGAAACTTAAGGCTGAAGAAATGGTTGGTATATTGTTAGGAAATGTTCGAAGCTTATTAAGTATATAGAAGTTTACACAAAACTAGTGCTATGACTTCAGAAAATTACAAAAAGACAGTCATGATGTCCCTACCATTCCATGATTATATACTGTTCCATTCTATGATTATAGACACTGCTCAATCCAAAATTGTTTTATGCTTAGGAAAAAGTCGAAATGGGTGAATTGTTAGACTGTTTGTGATCACAGAACAGTAGTGTTGGAAGAGACCTCTGGAATTCATCTAGTCCAAGCCACCAGCTAACACAGGTGCACCTAGATCAGGCTGCACAGGAACACATCCAGGTGGGTTTTTTAAGTCTCCAGAGAAGGAGACTCCACAACCTCTCTGGGCAGCCTGGTCCAGTGCCCCATCAAAGTCAAAGTAGTTTCTCCTTAAGTTCAAGTGAAACCTCCTGTGTTCTAGTTTGTACCTGCTGCTCCTTGTCCTCTCATTGGCCACCACTGAGAAGAGCCCAGCCCAATCCTCTTGATACCCACCCTTCAGATATTTATATGTATTTATAAGATCCCCTCTCTTTTCTCAGCTAAATAGCTCTGGGTCTGTCAGCCTCTCCTTAGAGAGATGCCCTAGGTCCCAAATCATCTACAAGGCCTTCTGTTGGACTCTTTTTCAGTAGTTCTTTGTCACACTTGAAATGGGAAGCCCAGACCTGGACACTACACTCCAGATGCAGCTCCACCAAGGCAGAATAAAGGAACAGAAGAACCTCCTTTGACCTGCTAGCCACACTCTTCTTCAGACACCCCACAATACTGTTTCCCCTTCTTGGCCACAAGAGCACACTACTGATTCACAGAAAACTTGCTGTCCACACCAGGACTCCCAGGTTCTTTTCCACAAAGCTGCTTTCCAGCAGGTCAGCCCCTAACCTGTACTGATGCATGGGGTTATCCCTCCCCAGGTACAGGACCCTACACTCACCCTTCTTGAATTTCATGGAATTCATCTCTGTCTCTGACCTGTCCAGGTCTCACTCAATGGCAGCATACTCTTCTACCATCAGCCACCTCCAGTGAGGTATCAACAGCAAACTTGCTGAGAGTATACTCTGGTCCTTCAACTCATTGATGAAGATGTTGAAGAAAACTTGACCAGTACTGACCCCTGGGAAAAACATAGCTCTGGAGCCACAGACCTCCAACTAGACCTTGCAACATTGACCACAACCCTCTGTGCTCTGTCATTCATCCAGTTCTCAATTAATCTCACTGTCCAATGACATAATACTGGAAAAAAAAAACCAAAAACAAACCTGCATTTAGATCTAATCACTTCACAAATAAGAAATCTGACAGCTAAAACGGCTGCACAAAAAACAAACAAACAACAGGAAAGATAACAAATGCAGTTAAGTTCTTCAAATACAACTTCATTTACAAATTAAAATCCATGCTAACAACATGCAGTGACAGAATTGCATGAAGCTGAGCAAAAGAAAGGAAATAAAACACCTCTAATAACAGAGCACGACCAATTACCCAATGGTAAATTGCACAATTCCAAACTCAACTCTGCTAGCCACCATTTGGCTTCACACAAATGAAAAATAGAGAACTGATATTTACTCCCTTAAGATTTTTTTCAAGTTGCATCCAACTGGATAAGGTTTCACTGCTTATAAAACATTCAGGTTTTTATCCTGTGTAAAAGGCATTAGGACAAAGCTTAAAGCAAAGGACACTTCATGCCATCATTTACTTTCTTTCTTTGATCTTATGAAACATTCACTCTGACTGTTCCAAAGAAAACATAACTAATTAGATGAATAACTACCAGGGTCTGACATTTCAATTCCTGTTCTTCAAAATACTTCTGAAGAAAACCAGAAAATCACCACAAATTAAAATGCTCTCCCCTCATCATCTATGGGAAAGGAAACAATCCTCGCCTTGTAATAAGTAATGCCATATAATGTGTAGCATGAGTAAAAATAGAGGTAAAGCACCACACGTGAAGGGTGAGTATCAACAGGACTAAGCCAGGATCTTCTCAGGGAAGTCCAAAGATAGAACAAGGAGCAACAGGTACAAGTTGGAGCATGAGGGGTTCCACATGAACATAGGGAAAGACATTTTCACTATGGAGGTGATAGAACACTGGAACAGGCTGCCCAGAGTGTGGAGTCTCCCTTGGAGACATTCCAAACTCATCTGAACACATTCCTCTGTGACCTGCCCTAAGCAATCCTGCTCTGCAAGAGGGTTCTATTAGATGATATTTCGAGGTACCTTCCAACCCCTACCATTCTGTGATACGAGAGAAGACATCACCCTTCTTCCACATGTAGCAATGCCCTTTACTGTAATATTACCTATTAGTAGGTCTGAATTTCTATGCTGACAAGGTACAAACTGGACAGTCCATGACAGACCTCCACTTATTTTAGGGCTGCAAACATGAAGTGTGGTAGGGTTTTCAAAAGCCCACGTATCTTGGAAAAAGCAACAATCACTCCAAGTAGACACAGATGACTGTTACAAAAAAGTTAGCATTTGCTAAATTGCACACCACCGTGGCATTTCGCAGCTGCATTGATTTCTTTCTTGGCTTGAAGAGGAAAGTGCATAAATTGTGAATTAGTTAGCAAACATTAACTTTTTTAAGTGTCACTCACGTATGTGCAAATGCAGACAGCAATAAAGCCAGAAAGTTGACTGTTTAGGATACAGCACAAAATGAAAGGAAAAGTTTCCTAACAGTTTAGGCTGAATGTCATTATACAGCTCATCATCCTTGGGGTACAACCCATGGCATATAGCAAGGAAAACAGCTCAGTCATACACCTGAAAGCACAGAAGAAATTGGTTGTTATCATCTGGGCTAAAGCTTTTTTTTTTTTTTTTTTTTTTTTTTTTTTTTTGAGCTACATGCCTCTGTTACACCTAGCACAAAAAGTTTCAATTCCATAATGTGGCATCCAGACTAAAATATCTCAACAACAAAGAGCCGCATCAAACTTTTGGGTTCCCAAATTACATACAAACATGGCACTTACAATTTTACTGATTTCTATCAGACTCAGAGGTTTGCAGTGAAGTGCTCTGTTCCTTCTGTCTAGAATTGCTGAGTTTATGAAGTAGAATCAGAGAATGGTTTGGGTTGGAAGGAACCTCCAAAGGTCATGTACTCCAACCTCCCTGCAGTCAGCAGGGACATCCTGCACTAGATCAGGTTGCTCAGAGATTTACTGAGCCTAACCTTGATTATGTCCAGGTACGGGTCCTTGACTACCTCCCTGGGCATCCCATTTCAGCGTTCCACCACCCTCATGGTAAAGTACTTGTTCCTAACACCCACTCTACATCTCCTCGTCTCTAATTTAAAACTATTGCCCCTCACCCTATCTCTACAGGCCTTTGTACACAGTTCATCTCCAGCCTTCCTGGAGGCCCCCTTCTGGTACTGGAAGGTCACTACTCAGTCTCCCCAGAATCTTCTCTTCTCCAGACTGCAGAACCCCAGCTCCTTCAGCCTGTCGTTGGAGAAGAGGTGTTCCACTTGCTCGATCACCTTTGTGGTTCTACTCTGGACCTGCTCCATCAGGCCCATGTCCTTCCTGTGTTGAGGGATCCAGAACCAGATGTAGTATTCCAGGTGAAATCTCACAAGAGGCAAGTGGCAGAGTCCACCTCTTTCTATCTGCTAGACACACTTCTTTTGATGCAGCCCAGAAGGTAACTTACACTCCAAGTGCACATTATTTAGCTCATGCCCAGCTTCTCCAAAGTCATTTTCTGCAGGGCCACTCTCTATCACCTCTTCCCTCAGCCTGTATTGATAATGAGCATTGTTCTGACCCAGGTGCAAGACCTGCACTTGGTCTTGTTGAACCTCACAAGGTTTACATGGGCCCAACAAGGTTTCTGAAACAATATGGCAATAAGTACAGTAAATCAACACTACATGCTCCTGCTTCAGGAGAGAAAAGAAAAAAAAAAAAAAGTGCAAAATAAAAACCCTAGATACTTCCAAAACCCCACTTTGACCTTCTCAGATGATATTGTGTGATCCAGATCCTAGTAAGATTTCCTACAGCCTAAGTGATTAGATAAAGTTTCAGACTTCTTATTCAGAGGTATTTTGCTTTGGTATCAAGGCCATGTGTACTTTTGCACTGCTTTGAAGGATTAATCACAACATAAAATCACACTCGGGCCTTATATAGTGACCACAAATGGTCACTGAAGATCCATAAACCTTAACAATAAACACCAAAAGAACCTAACAGCTCAAAAGAAATGAGATTTAAAAACAAAACAATAAAATCCACACAACACACAAGAAACAACAAAAACCTTTTTTCATAGCCTTGACTCGCATCAGCTTCACATTTGCTCTCTACAAGATGTGACATCAAGTTTAAAAAAAGAAAAAAGTAGTAAATTTATTTCCCTATGATAATGCTAAACATGTTGCAAAAATACAACCACAAGGTATGAGCATTCTGCCCATTCCTCTTCCTCAAAGAGGACAGGCAGACATTATCTTTGAATCTGTTTCCGTGACCAGAAAGACAAATTAACAGTAGAATCAACAATCCTGAAGGATCAAAGGCACTGAACCTGCATGAGTAAGGACATGAGCCCACCCCCAGCTCTGCCAGACTTTCATCTGGAGGTTTCTGCTCCATCTCTGAAGACTCAAAGAATCAGACTATTTCCAGTTTCAGGAACGTTGCACCTGTAACTTATCCACTAAACACTGGAGCAGTGAGAATGAAGTGAGTGCAGTATCTGCAGTTATGGAAATTCTGCTACCTTACTCAGAGTACATCATCCTAAGGCTTCAACCTATAGTAGAACACTTACATATGCCTATTAATCTGAAATACAACAGCCATACTCTACAGGTATGTACTGCAGAGAGGAAATGGTACGTTAAAGACAACTGGAATAACTCAATATAGTTTCCAAGGTTTTTTTCCAGGGACAGTAGTACCTAAAGAGACAAACACTATCTGCACGCACACATTTTCCTTCAAACCAGTTACTTGCTTCAGGCAGTGAAGTTCTGTATTAGCTTTTCCAAGAAGAGCACAACTGATTGAAATGTTCCCTAACCAATGTGTTGATACTTCTGCATTGGACTATAATCACAGAATATTAGGAGTTGGAAGGGACCTTGAAATACCATCTACTGCAACCCCCACTGCCAGAGCAGGATCAGCTAGAATAGATCATACAGGGATGCACCCAGGCAGATCTGGAATGTCTCCAGAGGCGAAGACTCCACAACCTCTCTGGGCAGCCTGTTCCAGTACTCTGTCGCCCCCACAGTGATAAAGTTTTTATGTTCATGATCCAGCTTGCATCCATTGCCCCTTGCCCTATTGTTGCACGTAATGTTTTACATCAGTCCAGCACTGAGTTCAGAGAGGGTGGCAAAACAAACCCCAGGCACCCGAACAATAAGTACAAAGTTTCTGTGAATTCTGTCCTGTTTCGGTGCTGTTTCACACTCAGTTCCTCATCTTTTCAAGTTCTTTTAAAATTCTTACAAGATGACATCATTACATTAGCCTATCTGGGATTCAATCACATCCATGACCATGTTGTGATACAACAAGAAACAGCACATTTCAGAAATCCTTGAGTGCTTGATTATCTCAGGATAGAAAGAATGTGCTATGCTTAGTGACCAACTAGTTGGGCTTTTTGCCCTCCCAGACTATTGAAGAAACTAACTACAGAGCATCTGTTGCTCAGAAGAATTACTGAGTTATGAACATCATAGAACATTTGTTAGAATTTTTTTAAGCCTATGTGAGTCCATTTAATTTCAGATGACAGAAAACCTTGTTTGCTACACTTTGTGTTAACTTCTTAAAGCTCTTCCTAGCCAAAGGATCTCTCACCATTAATTCTTGTTCACTCTTCTACCCTATCTTAGAAAGATCAGTCCAAAATAAAGTTTCATGCAGCGGTCATAAGAAATAAGGACCACATCCTACATCCACATCACGTGTGCCTGAATATACATTTAGATGTGCAACTGTGAACTTGGACAACCTATAAAGAGGAGTTTGCACACAGTTGAAAAATAGGTATAGGTATGAAAAGTTGTATCTTAGAGGTGCTGCTCAACCACCTTGAAATTCATGACTCCTTTAAACTTTACTTAAATCCAGCGTTTCAGGCCAACTACCCTGAAGATCATGAAAAGCACCGGGATGCCCTAGAAATATGCAAATTAACGTCTTGATCAGAGAGATGTGCTACTAGATTCTCTTCTCTCTATCTCTCTGTCAATTCAAGGACATTCATCTTATAGCACACCTGCAGCTTTGAGTGGCTCAAGAAACACCAATAAGAAACTAGGAAACTCAGAGAGAGAAAGAGAAAAAAATACATGGAAACCAGGTCAGGATGGAAAAAGTCATGGCAAAAGCAATGAGACTGATGAGCAGGCTGTAGGGAAAGTCTTATGAGGAGACACTGATGGAGCTGGGGTTGTCCAGCCTGGAGAAGAGGAAACTTAGAGGGGACCTTATCACTTTCTACAACTACCTAAAAGGAAGCTGTAGTTAGGTGGGAGTCAGGCTCTTTTCCCAGGCAGCTACTGACAGCACAAGAGCTCATGGTCTGAAGCTGCACCAGGAGAGGTTTAGGTTGGATATTAGGAAGCACTGCCTCATGGAAAGGTTCATTAGACACTGAAATGGACTGCCCAGGAAGTGGTGAAGAGAGCACAACTGATCTCCCTGGAGATCTTTAAGACTGGATGTGGCACTCGATGGCATGGTTTAGTTGATGTCGTGGTGTTGGGTTATAGGCTGAACTTGATGACCTTGGAGGTGTTTTCCAGCCTCAATGATTCTGTGATTCTGTAATGTGATTCTACTCTTAAAGCATTTCAAGCCCTAAGGTACTGCATCTTTGGAAATAAATATTCACTGGTCATGGACCCCATACCAAGGAGCTTCTTTTGGACTAAAATCCAGTAATAGCATACTTCTTACAACACTGCACACAACATACTGTCCCAACAGAAAAAATGATATGCTATAGGAAGACTCATGCACTTTTCCCAGATATGTTTCATCTTAAGATGCTGAACAAGATCTTTTTAAAAGAAATTAAGGGATGACTTTTTTTTCCTCTCCCCTCCCCTCCTTACAAAAATTAATTACAGACTTCTAGGGCAAAGAAAATAGCAATCTTTAATTCTCTCTTCACCCTCCACAACACTGAAATAACATCAGTCAGGGTTATAAACATCTGTAATTGCCAAGGGAATGTACAATACATTCAGAAACTCCAGGCCCACATATCCTGTAGCTCTGCACTTCACAAACAAAAGGTTGGGGAAAGAAAGAGGGGGTGGGGTACAGGGAATAAAGGCTTAAAGATTAAAGTCACAGGCAGAGACAGACGGCTCCGTTTTTTAATAACTGAAAACACGAGTTGTGCCTGAATGTGCTCATTGTTTTATGGCGGGGGGGAGAGTCTACGCACGCTGGACTGGCTGGCGACAGAACTGCCTTTGCATCAAAAATAAGATTTACCAAAAGGGGAGAAGAGAAGAGAAGAGGAAAAAAAAAAAGAGAGAGACACCAAATCCATGCCCTAATTTCCCCTCTTGCAATGGTTAATGATGCATTCAGGTAGAAAACAACAAATTATCCCACCTAGCCTTTATTAAACTGGGGAAAACCTCCTGACTAGAAGTACCTGATTATCATAGACACAACTGAATACATGTCTGAAGGCTTTATGCCAAGAGGGAATACAGACTACCATAACAATACTCATAACAAACAAGCATATCTATGAAGCAACTAGCTTATAAATCAATTTCTGATCGTTTATTTGCACAATAAAACCAGTGCTACGAGGCTAAAATATGAGATCTAAGCATATTTTTATACAGATTCAAGAAATGTAACTATCACGAGGAAGTTCTTATGCCCATTTTAAAAAGCATCAGTTGTATTTTAATGAACAGAAATGTACATGAGTTGCCTTCACTCTCTACATAAAAGCTGTGCATTTAAAATTATGTGCTACAGTACTAAAAATGTTTGGGTTAGGTTTTCAAAACAGTTTTTCTCTCAAATATCCAAGAGTACAAGTTGACTACTCAATATCCATGATTACACATGCAAGAGTCCACAATCTGTATTAGAACTATTTTCAATCTAAAAAGGGAAAATATTTGTCACTACTTTGTCACTGAAGTTGAGCCCAGTCCCACTACCAGGTGCCAACAGTCTACAGGTAAACAAGAAGTCTAAACAAACACAAGAAACCAAAAGCCATTAGATCATTCTTTCGGTTTTATTCTAATCTAGGTGAAGATAGTACTAAAACACAGCTTTTTTTTTTTTGTTGTTTTGTTCTTTTACCTGCCAGCTCTGCTTTAAATATAGCCAGAAAGGAGATAATTCAACAAGACAACAGGCTCTTTTATCTAAAACTATGAGATTCCCAGTCATAACTTCTTGGGGAAAGCCTAAAATAAGGAGCAGGGAGGCACGCAACAGGAGTCAATGAAATGTAGTCTCCTGCCCAAAGCAAGCATGCTGTGCAGGGAGGAATCAGTGGCCACAATACACAGCTCCTTAGCCAAAAAAAAGTCAGACCTGGAATGCTCCAACTATCATTTCCTCTTTGTTGATGCAATGCTTCTGCATCATCAGCCGCTGGACCTCTTGTTGAGATGAAAAAAATTGTGGAGGGTTACTGTCTGTTTAGCAAATTAAAAAAAAAAAAAGAGAGAGAGAGAGAGTCCATGTCAGAAAGGGAGGGGAAAGGAAAAGCCGAAACATGAGCTCATAAGCCTGCTACAGAGGATAAAGGCAAGCTTTGTTTTACTTTATTCATACCAAGTACGAACAAGAGACTCATCACTGTTTTGAGCTTGAACTGCAAAATTTTTGCATTCAGTACTGCCAACACAGCTGAACTACTCCTCTTTCTCAGAAATAGCTTCTCCTGATGCTCCAATCAAGTATTTAAACCTTGAAGAAATCTCTGTAACAGACTAGCACTCTGCCCATGCTATCCATTTTGATGCTTCAGAAACACATAGAAAGGCATTCAGAAAGACAAACTTTGATTATACAATAGATGTTGTCCTGAAGTTCTCGAATGTACAGACAACTACATCACTATTAAAATATTTGTTTTGGTGGTTGGGGTATTTTTAATAGTAAATAAAATCATTTGGAGGACACAGTGACTAGTCACACTATGAGACAGGCAACTGTTATTATATTGAAGATACTTCTTTGGACAAGCAGCATTAATTCTTCTCAAACTTTCAAATACAGAAGTTTACCCAAAAATACAAGGCAACAGTCTCTGGAGGGGGGGGGGGAGGGGAACACAAACTAGTAAAAAAAGTCTGTCCCCTGACAGAAACACTACCCTCAAGAGAGCTCTGGACAACAGCAAAAGGCAGCAAGGGAAAAGCACAGTCTGGATTCTAGTTTCTTGCTCTTAGGAAAAGGCGAAGAGGGTGGTAATTTACCATGTACAACCAAATTGTACATGAAAGTTTAAAAACCAGCCAATTAAAGCTAACATTATGGAATGGAACTGAGGGTCCAAGTGGAACACATTAGACACGCATTCCAGACAAGGGCTCCAGAGTCCGCCTGCAAGGCAGATACTCTACTAAGTACAAAGGGTCAAGAAGTTCTTCTCAAAGTGAACCCCAGTCTTGACCAGGGCCCATGACAGCTTGCCCAAAAGATGAATGCAGTGGCCAGCCATGGAATGACATCAAGGCTGTAAAGCTAACACTTGGTCGATACCTACATTGACAGAATGTGATGGCTAGAGACAGAGTTACAGCAATCAAGGATGGACAAATCTCACTACAATTAAGAATCAAATGGAGGGGAAAAACAAGGAACAAAGGAAAGAGCCAGTACAACTAACAGTAATAAACATGCCTATTTCAGTTTAAATATCCTCCTACATATATTCAACTAGAGATTTTTTTTGCCATGCAGTTGCATCTAGAATTACCAAAACTACCAATATCTAGTGCAAAGCTAGGAAAAAAAAAAAATGACCACTTCAAGTTACTAGGATGGTATTACATTTAACCATCAGAGTCTTTCATATTCTGGAGCTTTATGAACCTTTATTTCGATGCAAGTTTCTTGATGTCTGTTACAGCAGTGCAGAAAACTGTTGCATTGGTATTCCTGCTGTAGCATGCAAGCAAATGAAAAATATTACTCCTTGTGTCACATACTTCAACATACAACTCCATCCAGAGGAACTAGGAAATTCATTCAACTTCATCATACATACTTCTACAAGACCTGTAACAGTATCACTTTTAACTTTCAAACCTTCACTATCTCCAAAAGCCAGTAATATATCCATATTTAAAAAAAAAAAAATTGTCTCAAACACCTGCATTATGCAGAGTTACAGCAGTACAGAGCATGGAAAGAAACATCTCTAAAACAAGCCCATCCCAAACAATTAAATTAAGGATGCCAGCTCTGGGAAATAGGACACTTTCTTTCTCTGCACTGTGCAGAGATAATCAGAGCCAAAGTAAACAACAGTATTTTGGGACATTTTTTTCTGGACACAGCCTAGCCAGCAGTCAGCCAGCTTGCTTGATGCAATGCCGAGTATTAGCTGGTTTGTTAGAATACAAATTTCAGATGAAGAGGTGAAGTCAGAGTTGATACTGTCATTAAATTGTTCCTGCTAGTATTTTATTAGTTAATACTAAAGTTTTTATATGCAAAACCACTGCAAACTTGAAACAACTCAAAGTGGTGATCTACTAGTTCATTTTCCTCTCGCTTTTAATGTTTTCAACACAAAAATTTTAGCTACTCTGTGTTTGAAAAGGCTAAAATTGACTCCCCAAATTAAAAAAGAAAGCTCATGTTCTGTTCTTTGGCCTTCAATCCATGCAGAGGACAGACCCTGCCTAACAGTTTAATACCAACATTCTGCATAGCCTGCCGTTCCACTAAGCCACATCACCATTGTGCCAGTCTTCTCCACAGAAGCTATTATTGAGCATAAAGTACTATTTTGTACTTATTTCCAGGCCAACAGAAGCTTTTGACAGTATATTTATTTTTATTTCCATTTTTGCTGATTAGGATTGCACAAGATACACCTCATTCCAGAGGTCAACAGTCATGTAAAGCTCTCATCCCAGGACTTCAGAGCAAAGCAAACTATATTGCGTTGTGTATACCATCTAAAATGCTGATGCTATGAAGCACTCCAGATGCTGCAGGTTTATATGGGTTTTGTGTTTTACTAATTATACAGAGAATGTATTAATGTGAAAGTCCACTGAAATATAAAAAGTTGATGCTCCTTGTAAAGGAGAAAAGCAGTGCAGAGTTTAATTACTAAATAAAAACCCAGATGCAATATTTGCCAAGATTAAACCATCCCGTGTATTAGGAAGGAAACTTAATGATCTATAACCACACTACTGAGATAAGAGATAGAAGCAATGCCCAAGGAAATGTTTTCAGCAGTACTAATAGGAGGAAAAGTGAAAAAGCAAAAGTATTTATAAGCAGATGACTTCTAAAAAAAAAACTGTCAGAACAATAAATGCCATTTAAAAAAAAAATTCCAAATGTCACTGGCAAAGTTAAAAATAAAACAATAACGAACATTTTTAATTTCTTTATTATTTAAAAGGAGATACTCAAGTGAATAAGGTTTCAAAGCCAAACTAAAGAGCAAAACAGATCTAGTCTGAGTTTGGACCTTAGTTTTCCAAGCTTCCTTACAGAGTTCATTCCTGCGAGGCTGCCCGGACTCAGATCCCCCAGCCAGGCTCAGAATTGTTACTTCTACAAAGCCTCAAGCCCGCATGACACTTCACAGATAAACACAAAACAAGAGTCCAGCTTGCAAAGCTAAATTTAGACCAGTTGCTCCCTAGAATAATGAAAACATTTTAGTCTTGGGCAGAGACGGGTTATTTTATCGCTTCAAGTTTTATACTTAGAAAAGCACAGATCTTGTGAGGTGAACATACAGAAACCATCAGTGCACAAAACCAGTCCTTTTATCTCTAAAACCCCTCTTAATTAAAAGTTTTCTATTAGGCATTTTGAAGAATCTCAAGAGGTGAAGTTGTTGAACACAACCCTGCACGGCAATTCCATAGCACAGCTCAAATACTACGCGAAAATGGAACATGCTTAGATTATCACAGACATTTCTGAATAACTCAGAGCTAAGTCCTCCAGCATTTTCTCTAGGATGAATGAACAACGAAAACAAGTGCTGAATCAAACATACAGGCATTTTACAACTTGTAGAGGCAAACTATGTTTGTGAGCAATAATATCAGCTGGTTAAATAAAACATCACTGAAGAGCAACACCTTCAAGACCAGATCCATGCTGCTGTGACCAAGCATGGTCAGAAGAAAAAAAAGCACAACAGGACTCCCAGCTGTGCATCCTACACTCACCCTCCTATGTTTCATTTGATAATTATGAAACACTTCTCCCTCAAACCTAAATCTGAATTTTCAAGCTAAAACAGAGGCTGACAACATCCCCAGGGAAGTGGGAAGAAAGCCCACAGAAAACGAAGTCAGCTCAGAATGCACATTGCTCTGCCAAGCTCATGTGACCAGCTCTCAGGAATGCTGGCACTGTTCAAGTTATTCAATGGAAATACGAAACAAATAGAATAAGAATTCTAGACAAACAACAAGCACAAAGCAGTAACGCTTCTACTGCAAAGTATGCTGCACCTCTACATTTACATCTCACTGTTTAAAAAAGAAACTATGTAAGCAGCACATTTCAAGAGGCCACCGGTTACAGCAAAAATTCAAAGAACAGCAACTACAGGGCACTGAGCCATCACTATCTTGCTTGGATGGGACTCTATAGAAACTAAATATCCAAAAGTCCAGAAAAATCAGCTGCACTTATTAACTTCACCTCCATGATACAATTTCTCAGGTGACTAAGAAAAGAAATTGCTAAGCAAGAATACAAAACAGTGTCAGAAGTATATGGAGAATATCCAAGATTACACTTAAAAAGGTTTTGCTGTGTGCGAGGGGTTTTTTTTATACATACTCTTAACAATTATTTCTCACATTTTGTTAGGTCTTGTTTCCTATTGGTATCTAGATTTGAAGAGAACAACAGGTTCTAAAGTACACTTTCTGACGGTATGAACTAGAGTTATGGAAGACGAAGCAGAAATCTCAGAATAAGAGCTTCACCTCTAGTGAACTTCAGCAAATACACATCGCTTGTTATCAACTCGCTTCAGTCTTAACAGCTAATTATGGAGACAACTGCTGTTGAAGAACCATAGTAATAAAGTTTCTTTGTATTTCTTTTCTGTTGAGTAGATTGTTACTGACAATTTAGCATAAATTAATTTTAGGAGTGTTCCTTAAAGTACATCCAATAAATTATTTTTATTATGTTTAAAATGTCAGCTAAACTTGCTAAAATTACCTTGCTACTTTATAAATATGTAACATTAAAATAAACCTTACGAAGAGGAAAAAATGTAAGTAGGTACAGAAAATTAAATAGTCTTTAATGACTGACCTACATGGAAGTTAAAAAAAATCAGATAAAATCATGAACAGGTATTTCCTTTTTTTCCCTCCCCTGGTGAAGTAAAACTAGCATCAATTTACATGATTTTTCCTTCTAGTGTGTAGGCATTGTCGGGGAGGGGACACAAGAGACTACAAACAACAAAACCAAAAATCTGCTCATTTTTAGTCACCATGTTTTTAAAACATTCTCTGCTACTCAGAAAAAGAAGAGTTAAGTGTACAGTGAGAAGACCTGACTCTCTCAATTTGCTAGATTTTCAGTCCCAGGAAAATTAAATCTCAGCATCTCAGAACACAGAAGTTTTAGGAAGGGTTTTACCAGCAAAATCAGAGCTTTGAAATTTTCAGTACCAACAGATAGCAACTATCTATTCTGCAGAGAGGCAAAGAAGGTTATTTCATTACAGTTCCATTGGTAAACTAGAACTCACACTTGTATACTGTTAAATTTGGAAGCAAACCAAATATGTAATTTTAAAACACAAATAAAAAACACAAAACAAACTGAAGCAAAGCAAAGCAGAGTTATCAGCAACCTTACTTGCCCTACAGCGAATCATTGTACACCACAGCCCCTCAGCACTCACCTAAATTTAATCCTTACGCAGTTATGATAGATAATGAAAGAGGGCAGATTTCTTAAACAGCATAGGACAACACATAAGCATCAAGAAATTGCTCTTCAACTCCATTTTCCACTATGTTGTCCCTCTTCTTTCCCTTCCTTAAAAAAAAAAAAAAACCCTTTAATCTCTGAAACTGCCATCTCATTAAAAAAATTAATTGTACCTACAAACTTTGAGGTCAGCCTGCTACACTGCTTACTTCATTGTACCTGGAAGACAAATACCGTGAACCACTGATGCCCAGCAGGCAAAGCCTGGAGATAGATTTCAGAAGAAAATTTCTCTAAATGAGGAGATTAAAAAAAAAAAAAAAACCAACAGAGAAACTACNTTTTTCCCCCCCCAGGTCCTTCTCTTTCTCTGGTTTCTTGTCCATTTTCTGTCCACCTCCCACAAAAAAAAAAAAAAAAAAAAAAAAAAAAAAAAAAAAAAAGGTAAAATTATCATCAAGAGCAATACCAAAGCTGTAAAACCACTGCTTTTGCGCAGCAACAAAAGAAAAAAAACTCTGCTGAAATTGTTAGGCATCAGCTGAATTCAATAAACCAAAGCTATCTCTAACTGTAAATACATCACAAAGATAAACGAACGTGTAATTGAAGAGTACTAATCACTGCTTAATGAAATGTTGAAATCGCCAAGAAAGACTACAGCATTGGTGATTAGAGCTCGATTTTTCTGGTTGCTCAGAGCTAACAGAAGGGGAGAAAAAGAGACTGAGATGGCAACTGAGGCATTTAACATATTCTGCAGCAATCGTTACTACTTAGCAGCAACCCGTATTTTTCAGGACATATTTAATTTTGTCAGACTAGCCTGATGGGTTATTTTGGTGACCTATGTCAAAGCCACATTTGCCCCCTATAAGCTGCTGCCCAAGCATCCTGTATTTGAACTGTGACTGTTAACCATACAACTCTTTCTTAGGATGAATTCTCATAAATGTAACTATTTTAGCTGAGCTGATCCTGGCTGCTTGTACTGCATCTCTACTGTATTATGTTTCTGATCCATAAGTCAGTTTGTTGGATTTTTAGGTAACACAAGACCTCGCTTTAACATCCCCTTAGCAGAAACATTTCTCATTCACAGAACCTGCTTACTTCACTTGTTAACAGACTTAAAAAAAAAAAACAAACCAAAAAAAACCCAACTTAAAAAGTATGCAGATCTTTTGGAGTAAGTGTTGTTCTATTTGTAAGCTGTTAACAACATCCCCAAAATGTTTTGATGATTTTATCTTGGCATCCTGAAAATTTTCAGCATCCAATAAAACCAGCAAATCCAGCTGCACTTGAGATTGGATGAAGTTGTTAGCTCTCCAATACAAGTGAAAATGCTGCTAAGATATCACATGCTGCTCAAATAGGTTATCAGACAGCTCAGCCTCATTCCTGTAATGATTTTGTTCCAACTTTTATGTGAGTGTAGAAGTTACTGCAAAATGGTTTAAAACAATACACATAAGCTTTGAAAAGATAAACTAATTGAAATTTCACTTTAGTCAGTTCTGGTTTTACCTCAAATTATACACAAGAATACACACACAAAAATTTCCATAAACCTGACATCCCTTTCTATTGCGGTCTTAAGTTTTCCTAGCTGCAGTCAACCATTATAATGGGACAAAAATTGAGATCTTTAAAATTTAAGGGGAAAAGAAAACAAGTGCAGCAACCAAAATAACTGAATCAATTTGAGTATGATTTCATAAAAACACCATAATACACAAACCAGACTAAATATAAAAGCCCACAACAAATCCAAAGAAATAAAAGTTACCAATTTGCTGATTTCTCACTGCAGGGTGTGTAAAGAAATAGGCAGCAGGGCTTGCATTTTCAAAAATAAAAGAAAAAAAGTATTTCATATTCATACTGTACTTGTTTAGCTTTAAATTACCACAAAGAAAAACATCAGCCTCATAAAAGCAGTGCTGTCTATTACTACAATAATCAGCTATTTCATACAGTAAATAAAGCTTCAAAACAAAAAAAAAAAAACCAAACCACAACACATTTAGGACACATAACAAAAATTATCCAAACATCCACCCACATAAACTTTGTTAGTAAATACAGTTCAGTAATGACAACACATCTGGAGGTGAACTTTCTGTCAAGACTGGAATTTCAGCCACTGTTTTGGGGTTGTTTCTTTTAAGGATCTTAGCTTCAGTTCAAAACTCTTTCCTTATTCCAAAGAGTATTTTCTCCATGCAAAGCTTGGTACAGCTCAGTTTAATCAAATATGTTTTTTCATATTGCCCCTATATGCACTATATGGCACCACAGACAAGTGAATCTCTTCTCTCAAGAGATTCCAGTTAAGTAACAATTTTGGGCAGAAATTTGCCTTACTGAAGATCATCGTACAGGGAGCGTAAAGTGAGAGCTCAATTACAAACACATGGGTAAACATCACCAGCCACCACTTTACCACAGCACTTGAAATAATGGGAGGACCTCAGTTAGGTGAAAAAGAGGTAAAAACCACCACACAGCAAATTCAAAGTACAAAACTACTTAATTTCACTAAGGATCCCTGAGTTACAATCTTGGAGCGTTTAGCAATACTGTTATGCCATACATACCATCAACATTTCAAGTTTGTTTTTTTATCATGGATAAGTTTGGTTTTTTATCATGGGTTTTATTCATACATATACAAACATACACATATAACACGTAAAAATTTGCTTTTCAGGCTTTAATAAATTATTTTAATGAAACAAAATATAGTATCATCTGAAGTTAGGATATTCTCAGAGAGCAGACAGGTTTCAGTGTTACATGCCCAGAGCTGGTCCCTGATGTGAATAGCACCGCTGACACTTGGAATTTTGTTGGTGCTGTTCTTTACAATACTCCAAACTGAATATTTATTGTATTACTGAGATCAGGGAAAGATTCTGATGTTGGGTGCTGTCAAGAATTACAACATATTTTGGGGTTTCTTTAATCTCTAAATGCTGCCTAGGCACTGGAAATTCCCTAACAAAATTCCTCTTCATTGGTTCTCCCTCTAAAGGACATTTCATAAGTTAGACTACAAGCTCCCAAAGCTTTGTACTTAATGCATAGTATATGAATTTTTTTTTAATAAATCTTTTAAAAAGTAAGAGAAGAGTATGGCTCCAAAGCCGCATACATCTAGAGCTGCACAAAAAATGCCAAAACACAAAACACTAATCTGAATTTTTCTATGCATATTCCAATTTTGTAGGACCAGACAAGCTACCTCTACAAAACTCTGTGCGATTATTTTTCATATCCACATTCACAGACACATTTTTGTTTAGTTCTTCCACAACCACCATGACCAGACTGGTGGAATCATTCAAGATGCTGAATACCTTCAATAAACACAGAAGTGTGAGGGTTAACAGCAAGACTTGCTGATAGTCCTAAGCCCTTTGCAGCCTGAGGGAGACAAACTGCGGCACTATTTCATGGCTGTACTACATCAGGAGCTTACCCTTGAAACAGATCGTTCACAGACACCTACCTTGACCCACATTTACTACATTTCCTTCTCTATTCCAAAAGATGCCCAACACACAACAGCTGCTGCCACTTCATCAGAGAAGCGGTGGCAATCACCCAGCGGCAGGTGAGAGCCAGACAAGAGCAGCACAAAGCCCAGAGAGGACTGAGGCATATCACGGTTACTTTACATGGATACTCTAAGCCACATTTTAAATCACTGCACATACTAGAATGCCAGCGTGGATAACCACTGCCAGAACACGACACAGAATCCCCCAAAGTCAACCACAGGTTCAGGTAATCATGACCTCCCTTTCTACAACATAAATGCATAATTTCCGCACCACTCTTTGATGAAGGGACCACAGACTTAAAAAGAGGAAACAATTACAGTCATTAGAATTTCACCCAAGCATGAGATTTAATCTCAGGCCATGGTCTTGCCAATGGCTGTGGGGGTCTCAATGGAGACAAAATTGCTCTGTGGGAGAAAAAAAAAAAAAAAATGCCTCGATGATGACATTAGTCAGCAAGAAAGACTGAGCTTTGTCTTCCATCCAACAGCAGAGTCAAATACAAGGAAACCATTTTGCCTCCCCCTCTTCTTGATCCTAAAAAAGAAAACTCCAATAATTTTGTTTCTTTCTCTGAAATGCAGTTTTTGCATACTTTGGAAACTTTTCTCTTCCAAGCAATACTGCTGGAAGGGAAATCTTTACTACAACAAAAGTAAACTTAAACATAAACATTTACAACAAAAGACATTTCCCCTTGCCTATCCTGGTTAATATAATTAAATCGTTCTGTCAACAATCCTCAAACACTTCTACAGCTTTCCCTTACCCAACAGCTTCGTGAAGAGCATTTCAAAACATACAGGAATCATCTCTAAAACATGCTCACCTGCTCCACACCAGATTTAATGGAAATAAAAGGAAACTGCCAAACAATCAGAGGCAAAGTTCCACAACTGAAAAAAGTATCTGAGATCTAAGACCAGCAGCTACTCTTAAAGCCAA
Organism: Psilopogon haemacephalus; assembly: GCA_013396835.1. Taxonomy (NCBI): domain Eukaryota; kingdom Metazoa; phylum Chordata; class Aves; order Piciformes; family Megalaimidae; genus Psilopogon; species Psilopogon haemacephalus. The sequence continues at coordinate 958,881 of VWZI01002420.1, forward strand.
CTATATGTTGAATCCCAAATAAGAAACAACAAAGAAAACATTTGGCACAAAAGACAAAGTGCTAGAGGGGACTCTGTTAAATTCGCTTTTCTGGTGCTGCAGAAAAAGCAGATCTGCAGTGGACAAAACAACCTTCATTATCCTTCTATGGGAAGAAAAACACCAAAATGACAATAACAACAAAGAAAAATAAAGGAACTAAGTTGTTTTTTTTTTTTTTTTAAAAACGAACCCATAAATCCAAATGAATAATTTCTTCTCTGAAGCATTGGGGGAGGGGCCTGAATTCTTACCCAGGTCAACTCATTAAAAAAAAAAAAAAAACAAATTTAAAAATTTTAAAACTCAAACTTAGATCTTTACCCATCCCCCCCTTAGGATACCCTCACTCCTGAATACAACTTATACATTTTTGTTTAAGCTTTTTTCCTCTGTTCCATTTTCTTTTCCTCTCTATTCACTAATTCTTTCTGCTGTAACATTCAGTCCATGTATGCACATATATACACACATGTACATTTATATCTATCTTTTGGTCACAACCACTTCTAGTGCTGGTAATTCTTATAATTACAATCTAATGCAGAATTAATCGGCTGAAATTTGTAAAAAAAAATCATAATTCCAGCTGGAAGCCAACAGTAACCATTTCATGTTCATTTGAAGAGATTAGATAGGCCGTGCAAGAGCATTTTGGTAGAATAACTGATAAGGAGATGGGAAATAAGAATTATTGGTGTTTACTTAGCCTGCAATGCTTTTTCGAAGCAAACAGTTTAAAGGAAGCACTTCAGAATGGCTATTTAATCTGAATTTTATAGATAGCACAGAGAATATTTTCTCATAGAATGCACAGTATCTTTGCAATCATAGCTATCGTACAAGCTGTTCAAGTCTTTCTTTGCTGGAGCTCCCACTCAATTTTGCTCTGAGCTGTGACCCAGAGACCAGAATGCATTCAAGAATCCCAATGAAAATTACCACCGCAAGACATCTGCCCTCGCTCTTCCACTTTGCAGGCCAACCTTAGGGTTCCCAGACAGAAAATAACTAGCTGCTACACAGAAAAAAAACCCCAAAACTTTTTATTCCCCTTAACAGTGACAACATGAGGGTTTGGGCTACTCACTTAGCCAGATCATCTGTTGCTTGTCTGTTTTACCTAGATTTTTCCATCTCGATTTTGTTTTTTCTTTGATGTTTGATAAACAGTACAACAATCATCCAAGAACATACATTATTATGTCTAGTGGGGAAACAAAACAAAACAAACTGTAGCAGTTTAAGAGCTAATGCTCTGTTTTGGTTCTAAATTGTAAACAAGAGGGAGGAACCTTCTGGACATTCTTTTTGAATACAGAGTGGATGAGCAGGGCATTGGTTGTAAAAAGAATAATAATGATAAGGCCTATATCACTTATTGGTTTGCTAATTGGTAGAAAAAGTCAATATATAAACGATTTCTCACTCTCTGTTTCCTTTGCCTTCTGCTTTCCACCTCCTCCACTGCTCCTCTGCTCATAACTGAATACTACCCTTGACTGACAGATAGAAACCCAGCAAGGCTTCACATGTTATCTGGGGGAAGAGAAAGTGGCATTGGCCCCTTCTGGGCTTTCTTTGTCCAGGGGGGGAGAAACTGATTTCTGTGTTATTTCTAAATTATATGTAATCATAAATACACATAAATATATTCTGTACATATGCTTGTAAATTTAGCTTGCTGTAAAATATAGCTTTATCTTACTTCCAAGCTGTCTGAACTGGTCTGTTAAGTTTTAATAAGGGGGAGGGGGATTTTGCAACCAAACCACCCTCCAAAATCACATAGAAACATATCAAGGGAACTAAGTTCATGACTCTATCAAGCTAAGCTAGCTATTAAAAGAGTACTATACAAAAGCAGCAGTTAGATACAGCATTTACTAATTGATGGCAATTTCTTAATCAAGCTGGAGAACAAATACGGTGGAGCCTTATTAAGCCCATTTGTTGATTACTACACCACTGAACTGGACTCTTCAGCAAGCAAATATATCCATCATCAGCAAAAAAATATTACTTTTTAAAAATCTGCTTTATTGTCACCACAATAACCTCAACTGAAGAGATGCTTCATACTTTACACTGTTCTAGATTTATGCACTGTATTAGCTGATACTTGAAGTATCTAAAAATGGATTAACAAAGCTTGACCACTCCCCCAAAAAGCTTACAAAATAATGTCAAGCAAGGAGAAACATCAAGCAAAAGTGAAATGAAAGGGCATGTGGTTATTTGATGAATGCTTGCACACAGTATGATGGAACAAAGAAATCCTGTTTTTAAATCAATAGGAAGAATGGGTAAGCTGAATTTGTGAGCACCATTACAGCACTTGGATATTATTTTCTCCTGAGAAACTGTCAAGTTTGTGTCAAATAATCATGTGAATAGCACCATTTTGCTGTATGCAAGCAAGCACACACAGCCACCAAAAAGCTCTGCAGAAAAATTGTTCTATATTAGCAAGAGACAGTTTAACATTCAAAACCCAATGAAACCACTCCTGCTTATAAGCTACATTTAAAATTGAGAATTCATTTATAAGTCACATCTTCAGAACAAGATATGCACAATTTTTTTTTTCCACCAAGCACAGGAAACAGTACATTTCTGGTACAAATCTAACAAGAAGAGAATGCGATAATGCATCGGAAGTTTTGAGACCAAAAGGCAATAGCTCATTTGCTCAACTTAATGGAAAGGAAGACTCTTCCTGCTTTGCACTCCAATTTTACTTTAGAGCTGATGCAGAGTTTAGGAGCTTGTTGGATTTGTCTATCTTTAATATGGAAACCAGCTTCAAGCCAAAGCAAGCAGAAGACAGCATGGAATAGGAATCACAGCAGGCAAAGGGACTAGCCTTGCTGTCACCTCACTCGAAACATTAATACAAGCAGAAATGAGACACAATGCACAATTAATGGAAAGTTAGAATCACAAAAGTTTTGATGCAGATAAGTAAGAATTCCACATGAAGATCACTGTTTTAAAGTAGCCTGGTACAAACACACAAAACCAAGTTTAAGTCTACTCAGTCCTAAACAACAAACCCTATATAGCCCAGAAGAGGCTCAAAACATTTAGGATGACTACTTTGTTTTTGCTAAGTTATTAAATAACATGATCAAAGAAAATAATTGTCTACCCTACATTCCTTTCTTCACACATCACCGATTGCTTTAGAGGTTAAACTAGATGATCTTCCCATAAATGCAAGATAAGGCCCCTCGTCCTAGGTATGTGGAGGAAGAGTCATACCACTCAAATCTAACTTCAGTGAAAAGCAGTCGTCTCATCTCACCTGTGTTACTGATGGCTCACGTAACATGCAAGAAACACCCCGCACATTTTGATTTAAGGTATAAGAAGCACTATCCAAGCCGTAGATGAAACAACAACAAACTTCCTTAAAGTACAGTGGATATTTTCTTTATGAGGGGAATGATTAAGCCACAATTGTCTTCCAAATCTCCCGCTTAATTCTGTTTCAATTCAAAGCAAGGCGACTCCATCCAAGCTGACCTGCTACCCTGGCTACTTATCACTGAGATCCTGCGTTGTAAGCAAATGCTGCCCTCTTGTGCACTGTAACATCCAGCAGACAAAGTAGCACTTCGGAAGTTGGGGAGAGGGAGGATTTTTGAGCAGCAATACTTTTGTGCCAGCTGACTTCTCTTTCCGCACAGCTCCTTAATTTAAAAAGTGGCTTTTGCTTCAAGATGTCAATAAAAATACTCCCTTGTCAGACAAATATCAGGCACCAGCCAAATTAAAGTGAATTAAAAAGAGACAGTTTCAGCTTCAGGAGAAAATGTTCTCATTTACAGAAATAAAGTTTATTCGTCAGCATTTTACAAGAACCATGAACCCAAGAAGTTTATTAGGGTTTAGAAAACATTCACATTAATGCTAGTTGAACTCTCTTGGCCCATGAGTACTTCTGTAACATCAACAACTACATAATTCATATTCACGAGCCTTTACAGTACCTGGGAGTTGTATTTTAATATTTCTTTTCACCAGAACCAGGATCATTATTAGGCTAGTCTCATTTCAAGCTGGCAAAGTCCTCAGCACTTCTCTCTGACCAGATTGGTATCCACTGACCAACACAAAGCACTCCCTCCAGAGATTAACAAGTTTCCCTCCCTTCAACATTTGCACTCAACAGCAAAAGGCCTCCACATAAATTGAAGTCATCTATATATGCAATCTACAACTGTAAAACTCTACTCGGTCACTCACCTAAAATGGAAAAAATATGAACTGTCATAACTTCACAAAGGTATTAAAAAGCAGAAGTTGACATTGACAGAAGTACGTTTTTAATGACAGTAATTCAGAGGCAAACCTATGTTTACAAATCCTCTTGAAAGCTTACAACAAACTGAACAAAACTACTAATCTGTGATAAAAATTACTGGGGTTTTGGTGCTATGTTAATCTCAAAAATAATCTGCATCTGACCAAACTCAAATGCTGGTAGCAGGACCACATTTCCCTTGATCTCCCAAGACTGTTTTCATTGTACTCATTTGCATCAGCAAGACATGCTTTTGCTATGCTCATTTCCCCCTCCTGAAGCTCTCCCGCAAGTTCAAAAGTCTTGGCCCCTCCAATGTATCAGGTATGAATTAATACCCTTCCTTAACAGAACATGGCAGCAAAGTAGAAACAGACACTTGCAAGGCAGTTTTCTTTGAAAGGAACTGCAGGGACAAATGGTGACAATGAAGCTCTAGTCATAAAGTAAAAAAAAGGTCAAAGGTTCAGACAGGCATAAGGATTACAAAACTACAGGTTTGTCAGAATTTCACCCCCAGAAACACCCTGGTTTAGACAACCAGGGTCAAGCAGTAGCTTTCCAATTAAAACCCCGTAAGGCTACTCTGTCCTTTGAACTTCACAGGGAAAAGATGACAACTTTCTTTTTCAGACATTCTTTTGAGGATCCATCTCAAAATCCAACCGATAAAGGGCATCTCACCTAAAACAAACAGTGCAGTATCCCTTCACTGCATGTGTGTGGGGGAAGCTAAGATGAGGTAATCATGTTCTTCTGTATTAGTGTGTTGACCCTTTGTAGGGCATGAAATTAACCATCAGCAAGGAAAAAATCTGCTACTGGTTAAACTACTTTGCTACGCAAAGTGGTCTTAAAATGAAATATGGGGATTGAATTTCTTCTGGCAGATTAACTCCCATAACCTCTCTGCAGGCATCCCTTACTGCTGAACTCAGTGGAGAAACCATTCTAGATCCTACCGGATCCACAGGTCTGTGACAAACAAATGTAAAAGCAGCTCTGATTTTGACAACATTAACATAAGCTTTTCCAAGATCAGAGAGCTGAAAGCTAACAAAAGAACAGACACTTAAACGCACACAAGTACGACAAACTACCCCATCTTGCTGTGAGATGTTAACAAAATACCATTCAATCTGTACAGCAATAGAACAAAGCAGCAATGATAAAAATAGTAGCATTGAATTTTGTAATCATTCCTTCATTGCAGAAAGCAAGCATAAGGCTGATGTGAGCACTTCTCACTGCTTGTCATAAGCTAAAGAACTGACCCTTAAAATTCTGGTACTCAGGTTTGCTTGGTTTAACAAGTCAGCTACAAACATGGCATTTGCTGTGCTGCTTTACACATAATAGGCAAGATCCTGCTAAAGCACAAGGCTTGAAATCATTACAAAATAAAGACTTCTTGCTGTTCTAAAGAGTAAGACAAGTTCAAGCCATAAAGCTATCCACAATAACTTAATACCTTCCTGACACATGAGACACACAAGAGCCTGTTGTAGAATAAATCAGTATGGTTTAAACACAAGGAAAACCACCATGCAGTAAGTCAAGTGCCTATCATTTATTCCGTTCCAACCTTGACTATCACCTTCCAGCTAAAACTTTAAGCAAGCATCTTGAGTGGAACTGTCTGCAGCACTTCCAATTCCCAGCATGGAGCTAAAGAAAAAAAGTATCTTTTGATTTAACATTTGATATGTTTTGTTTTCAAGGACAAGCTTTGCAAGAGAAATATAGCCACACAGAATGAAATACGACTTCCATTTTCAATTCCATTTGGTTACTGCTCAAATATTCTGCATTTGTTGAATCCTAAACTATTGTCTCTACACAAGCATCTTGTAAGTGACTGTGAGACGTATTTGCAAGGTCAAGCACTACCTGACATAGCATGACAAAAATGCTATACTAGATTCAGCCATGAAAAAAAATTCACTTCAGGAATTAGCTAGATACAGAAACATGTCAAAGAAGGGTAAGCAGCAATCCACAAAGAGATTTAACAGCTTTGTTCAGGAAATAATTAACCCTGACAACATTCTTCAGAGAACAGAAAATATTACAGTTAAGAGAGGATGGAATTGGACAGGAACATGGGACAACACTGATGAAAACAGCACCTTGGAAGAGAGAGCTGAGATTAGATAGGGAAAGACTTCTACCTTCCCTTGTGAAGCCAGTAAGGAGCTTCACGGAAGGAACCCTTTGAGCTAGTCACCTCCTGAGAGACCTGCCTGAATAGTAGTGGTGCTAATGGACATAAGAGGAGGTCACACAAGGAGCAGCCAACTACTATACAGCAGTACAGTAAAAAGAGAGAGCTTAAGAAAATAAGAGCATTCAATAAAGTATTTCCACACTTGTGGCTTCTACACTAAAACTGCACACACATGACTAACATGCATAGGAAGGCTGCTTCAAAGCTCTTTTGTCATGACACCCTCCAGTTCCTCATGTCTAGCTCCCTTTCACAGAGCCATCCTGTCTCTAGTTTTTCTGTAGGTTAACTCACACATACAGCTACTGCAAGACAATTTCAGAAGACCAGTATTTTAAAGAGGTGGGGAAAATCTGAGGTGCAAAATAATTACAAGAAGATAAAGTTCTTTGCACTTATATTTTATTTTACATTAAAAAAAAAACAACCTGTAGCAATAGAGAAACCAGATTCCATTTTTTAAAACCCACAAGCACTTATATTTTATTTTACATTTTTTAAAAAAGCAACCTGTAGTAATAGAAACCAGATTCCATTTTTAAAAACACAGCATCATTCCTGGTTGCAAAGAAAATTCTTGACCTGGCAATATTGAAATACTGACCTCTAAACACCAAAGGATGTATCCTGTTACAGAAGACATGCTGTACTTCAGTTTGAGTTTCACCAAACTATACTAAGACTCTAAGCACCTTAATGGTCTCAAAATCACAGACCATGTTTCATCATCAAGGCTTTATCTTCTAAACCTGGTACTAAAAAAACCCAAAACAACCAACCACCCACCATCGAGATACATGCATGCTACCAAGAAGAAAACTGGCATTTCACTCTAAGTATTAACACAATACCAATATTGCCTTTCCTCTGTACAAAGAATTGGGATAGGTCTTGCCAATCAAATGTTTTTACTAAGATGTATAACCTGGTATAGCTGGAACCAAGGAAGTTCAACATGCTTGTGTGTCTCAACTGCTATCTATAAAGAATAATTTTTGCTGGGAAGGAAACTCTATCCTGCCATTTAGTCTATTCACTGCCCACATCTCTTCTCCTAGCATGGCCTATCAATACAGATATCTGAATAATTTATTCAACCACTGTGGTCAGCTACGACTAAATGCTTTTGAGTTCTTCATAAAAATTTGACTGGAAGCAACAAGAAGTCTATGTATTTAGATCACCCTAGATAAGTGTTGAAGTGATTTTAAGAGTCTTGTTTTTCCAAGTTTTCTCATGCTTCTTCATGAGAAAGTTCACCCCACTCAGAATAGAGGGATTTTGGCAGAAAGGTGTGCCTAAATAGAAGTCACTCTTCATTACATCCAGAAAAGCTGGCAAAGTAAACTTTGTTTTACAAGATAACCAGGTGCTTACAATTACTTAAGAATCACAGAACCGTTTTGGTTGGAAAAGATCTGTAAGAGCCTCAGTCCATCAACCTAGCATCATCACAGCTGACAAATGATTGTAAAGTAGAAGAGAAGACCAAAACAGCACAGGTTTTGGGCATTAGGCACATAGTCATTCCTTACTTGCAGCTGCAGACACATTAGTGGGACAGAACACTTTGCAGCTGGTGAAATTGAGAAATAAGTAAACGTTTATTATCCCATCCAAACGAAACGCAATCAATACAACTCAGTCACTGCTAACACCATTTACAAATAACTTCTGTTCAAAAAAGGGGTTGGTTGATGAAAATTAACTTGGTCTGCCCTTCAGTCTTCACTGTGAAGAACAATACACAGTCATAGTTACCAAACTACCACCTAGATGACACTAAAGAGACACTAGCACAGGAAATGGACAGGACGTGAACTTTCAGAGGGCTCTGTTGTTGCAGTTTATCAATCCATGACACCTGTAAACAACCCTGCACTGGCAACTCCCTTACATCCTTAGCCAAGCACCAACCACCTCTTCACTCTGTTTACAAAAGATGGAAGAGGGAGGTATTATTTCTCACAGAGCAAGGTGAACTAACTTTAAATGAGCTCTAATGCAAACCAGATTAACCTCCGATATCACTTACAAAGATTCAAAAGTTACTAGAACCCACCACGTCATTTCTAAACGTAAAGTTGTTAGAACTCCCCAGTCTCTCCAGGACAAAAGTTTGGCACAAGCAAACACACCACACAAGCTCTCAACCACAGGGAATATCGAACTCTGACAGCTTTAACAAATGAGCGAACAGAAATTAATATCGTCCTTAAATACCACAAATAAAGGTCTCCATACACAATAAAGAAAGCTTCTTTTTTTTTTTTTTTTTTTCTCCCCCAAGCGTAAGAAAACTGAGCAGGCCTTACTGTCCAAAGAGCACCCAAAGAATTCACAAACTGCTTTTCTACAAGTACCGGCATTTTATTTTAGGAGTAATTACGAGGTAGCGTGAAAGTGACGAGACCCGTGAAGGAAACTGACAGCCCACCCACACCTCCCACCCCGAGGGCACGGCCAGGCAGCCACAGACCGACGGACCCGAGCAACACGGGAGAAGCTCCGGGCACAGACAGGCTCACACGGGCAAGTACAGCCCTGCTTGCCCCAGCGGGACAGCCATGCCGCGGTACGGCAGCACCCCGGCAGGAGCCTCTCCGCCACCGGGCCCCCGGGGCGGGCAGGAGTCGCCAGCCCTGCTCCCCGCCTTACCGCCGATGATGGTGCGGATGAGGGAGGCGTGTCCGGGGCAGTCGACCAGCGTGAACTGAAGCTCGCCGGGCCCCGGGCCCATCTGCGGCGGCAGGGCGGTGCGCAGGCAGGAGAAGCCCAGGTCCAGCGTGATGCCCCGCGCCCGGCTCTGCGGCGCCCGGTCGAAGGCGGCGGTAGAGCCGGTGGTGCTGAGCGCCCTCGCCAGCGCCGTCTTCCCGCTATCGATGTGGCCCAGGACGCCCACATTGACGTTGAGGACGCGGGGTGCCGCGGTCCCGGCGGCCATGACGGCGCTGCGCCCGGCCGGTCCGTCCCAACAGCGCCCCTGCGGCAACGCGGGCCCGGCCGCCACCGTTCCGCGGCCGCCGCCTCAGCTCCGGGAGGCGGTGAAACTCGCCCCCGCTCCGCCGAGGCTACATGAGGCAGGGGAGCGGCGCAGCCACACCTGCGTGCGGAGCTGCTCCACCACGCTGCGCAGGCACCCACCTGAGGTGAAGGTGTTAATGCGCTGCATTGACAACACGTACGCTGCAGAGCGACCCAGGAAAGCAAAAAGATTGGTCAAGTTCCTCACGTTTTGTGTCCGAAATCACCTTTACAAGTCACCTAGTTCAATCTCCCTGCAGTCAGCAGAGACATCTTCAGCTAGATCAAGCCCTGCCCAACCTGCCTTGTAATGTTTCCAGCGATGGAGCCTCTGTCGTCTGTCTGGACTTCTGTAAAGCCTTTGATAAAATGCCCCACAACATCCTTCTATTTAAGATGGAGAGAGATGATTCCATGGGTGGACTGTCCAGTAGATACAGAGCTGGTTGGATGGTCACATCCAGAGGGTAGTGGTCAATGGCTTGCTGTCCAGATGGAGACAGGTGACAAGTGGTGTCCTTTAGGGGTCTGTATTGGGACCAGTGCTGTTCAGTATCTTCATCAGTGATATGGACAGCAGGATTGAGTGCACCCTCAGCAAGTCTGCAGGTGGTACTAAGCTGAGTGGTGCAGTCACTAAGACTGACAGGATCCTTTGAGGAGACCTTATAGCAGCCTTCCCCTATCTGAAAGGGGCCTGCAGGAGGGCTGGGGAAGGACTATTCACAAGGTCTTGTAATGGCAGGGTGAGGAGGAATGGGTTTAAACTGGAAGAGGAGAGATTTAAACTGGATGTTAGGAAGTTCTTTCCAGTGAGGGTGGTGAGACACTGGCACAGGTTGCCCGGGGAGGTTGTGGCTGCTCTCTCCCTGGAGGTGTTCAAGGCCAGGCTGGATGAGGCCTTGAGGGACCTGTTCCAGTGGGAGGTGTCCCTGCCTATGGCAGGGGGTTGGAACTGGATGATATTTGACGTCTTTTCCAACCTAAACCATTCTGTGATGCCATCTAGAAGGACCTGGGCAGGCTAGAGAGGTGGGCTGAGGAGAACCTCATGAGGTTCAGTAAAGCAAAATGCAAGGTCCTACATCTAGACTGGGCCAACCCTCAGTACAATACAATACCAATACCTGCTGAGGGATGATGAAACTGAGAGCAGTCCTGAAGAAGAAGACTTGGGGGTACCTGCTGAAGCAAGTCCAGGAGAGAGCCACCAAGATGATCAGATGGCTGGAGCACCTTGCATATGAAGGCAGACCAAAAGAAATTGGCCCATTCAGCCTGGAGAAGAGAAGGCTCCAAGGAGACCTTATAACTACATTTCAATATCTGAAGGGGACCTACAGGAAAGCTGTGGAAGGACAGTTTAAAAGGGCTTGTAGTGAAAGGATGAGGAGCAATGGTTCTAAACTGGAGCAGGATAGATTTAGGTCAGACATAAGGCAAAAGTTCTTTACAATGAGAGTGGTAAGATACTGGAATAGGCTGCCCAGTGATGTGGTTGAGGTCCTGTCCCTGGAGACATCCAAGATCAGACTTGCTATGGCTTTGGGCAGCCTGATCTAGTTGGAGGTGTCCCTGCTGACTGCACAGGCCTTGGACAAGATGACCTTTGAGGATCCCTTCCAACACAGTGCAATCTGTGAATCTGCCACTTCTCTGGGCAACCTGTGCTAATGTTTTCACTACCCTCAGGGTGAAAATTTTACTTTTTATCTCCAGTCTGACTCTAACTTCATTTATTTTAAAACTATCACCCTTTGCCCTGTCACAACAGGCCCTGCTATAAATACTGTCTCCATCTTTCTTACAGCACCCCTTTAGTACTGAAAAGGCCACAGGAAGGTGTCCCTATCACCTTCCCTTCTCCAGGCATCTCAGACATTCCTTACAAGAGAAGTATTCCAGTCCTCTGATCATTTTATGACACAGCAATTCCATCACTTTTTGTATGTTCAGCAGCCATGCCCACAGCAATGAAAACCATCCAGCCCCTCACAAACAGCCCTGACTCACCTCTCAACACCTGCTTACAGGTTTCCTTCACTCTCCACACACAACCTCTACCAGGCTTCTCCTCTAGGAGAAGCAATTAAGGCATTTAATTTGATGGCCACACACCCAACAGGTGGTGTCCCCTCCCCAGTGGTGGGCCTGGGGCTTACGAGGAACAGGTCTAATTGCAGGAGGAGAGAAGGAAGAGCTCTGGGGCACTAGTGACTTGCTTTCATCTTGCTCAGTCTAATTAGCCTAGCTCAGCCCAATCACTGTCACAACACATCTTCATTCTGCCTACAAGGAAACTCCACCCTAGCGCTGCTGGAAGCACAGTGCCAAGATTTTATTTCACAGTCACAGGGACATTGCAAATTCTCCTGAAAAAGCAGGTCAAAATTTGTATAATTTGCACTCTTTATGCTTCAGCACCATTGTTTGGGTTTGCACAATTAAATTCGCAGTAAAGCTCTATTTATGTTGTGTAGGATGCTGCCTAAAATATCTTTAATGGGTTAAGATTAATTGGGATTATTAAGTGATTAACAGTATTCCTGCAAACCAATAACTAGATAAATAAACCAAAACCTAAGAGGTAGATGAGCATTGGAGAGGCTTGAGAGTGGCTGAAGAGCTAAAGGCAAGAGCACATTTCACTAGTTTGGATCACTTGGCTTTACTGTTAACCCAGGAGGCACACAGGGCTAAATGCATTACATAATGAAGCTTAACACCTGCTCTGCATTTTCACTAGTATCAATATCGCCAAGTTACAATAACATTAGTGTGTTACAGACCTTTTATAGGCGTCCATGTAGACTAAGCTTGCACTATAAAGACTTTCTTTTTTTTCCAGAACACTGCTGTTGCTTTTTTGCTCTCCCCATACAGTAATACATACTGCTAACAGTATTTAGCAATTCTCATCTCAATAACTAATGAATGAGCCAGAAACGTAAGATGACTTGCCTAAGGCTATTCTCAGCATCATGGATTTAGGTTTTAGGCTTTGAATCCAAACTTCAGGCTCTCGCTTACAAAGAAAGTTGCTTCATATAACGACTCCTACATGAAAGAGACTGCAGAGCTTTAAATCTGGGTACCAATCACCCCTCCTTTCCAAACGCACAGAAGTCAAGATGACAGAATCAATGACTGGGAGACAAGGGAAGAAAAAAACCAGCAGACATTGCTAACACTCAGTGCTATTGGAGACAACTATCTCCCTAAAGGGAAGAAATGAACTCACAAGGAGTACTGCCAGTGCACTGAGCTAGCCTGCTTAATCGGCTTCTGGAGCAGTTTGATGGCAGCTCTGTCATAGAGGCTGAATTAAGCATAATGTCACTTTTCAGACCAAGTTCCCAGGCTTTAAGTAGCTTCCTGTTTAATCAGAAAGCTCATGCGTGCTTCATTGCCCTGAATGTCTCAATCTGTTATATCAATAGATGCAAAGTAAAATATACACCCATTCTCGTAGAAAGCCCTACAGTTATTATCCACACAGATATTCTTGTATCATATTTTCTACCATTTAATTAATTATTAGATGGATTCAGAAGGAAAAGGTGGGGAAAAGTCTAATTCCAGCTTTTCATTCTGAATCCAGAATTGCTTTATCCAGCAGTTCTCCTAAAGCATCCAGAATACTTACCATTTTCAACAAGCTTCATCAAAGTACAGAGGTCTAAGTGTTTCCACAACTCTTGCAAGAACAAGCAATGAGTTGATGGAGGCACCCATTTCAGTCACCCACACACTGCAAGCAGCTGCAGCAACAGTTCAGGTGTGGCTCGTATTGCTTCAACTGCAAACTTACTAATGAAACAAAGGGAAAAATATGGGGAGGGGGGAAAAAAGTTTGGGTTTTGTTGTTTTTTGTTGTTGGGGGGGGAAAGGTTTTTTTCTATATTTAAAAAAGATATATATATATATATCCTTATATTCCTAAGTAAAGTGCAAGAATGAGGGGAGTCAGGTATGGGTTTGTTCTTCCTTTACACACACAAAAGACCTTGTTCTTTAGAGCTCTCCCTCGCCAGACTGGAAGGCAGTTGTCCTGGTGTAGCAGCAAGGGGGAAAAGAAAAAACAAGCCAACAAACCACTATGTAAATTTGCTGCAGTGTTGACAGTTTTGTTGTTCCCAGTCACAATACACCTCTGTCTCCCTGAATTCAGAGTCTGTGGATCTGATTTTGCAATGTGCTATCCTAATGCTTTGCAAGGTCAGGCTGCTCATGGTACCTGTGTAATGCATTTACACCACCAATATCCTGGAGAAAAAAAACTGATAGAGACATAAGCACTTTTATTCAGGGTTTAGAGGTGTCCATTCTATTAGTTTACAAATCTTTAGAGTCAATTACAGATTTGGAAATTAAGACATGGCATTCAGGAAGATTTATCACTCCTATGGCTTTGATGATCAGTAGGAATAACCTTTTGGCTTCTTCTGAAGGAAACACAACAAAACAACCACATAGACACACAGAGATCTTGATATTACTGAGCTGTAGAGGGAAAGATGGCAAAACGAAAGAATCCTAACTTCTCCAGATTTATCTGTACCCCTCATGAAGCAAGCAGTTTATAGCATTTAGCTGTTTTCCTTCATTTCCCCTTAATACACCATTCCCCTTCCCAGTTGCTCTCTCCTATACTGAATTTCATCCTTAAAAAGTGTTCACTTTAATTGCTAAAGTTTATGGACTCGTGGGAGAAAGGGCAGGAAGTCAGACTTTTGGGATAGGGTAAAAATGTAAAGGTCATTCACGCACTCACACACATACTCTCTCTCACTCCAAAAATAATACACTATTTGACAGTTTCAGGATTCAGCATGTCCCACTGAAATTTGAAAGCTTATGTGAAACTAGGCCACGTCCTGTAACCTCAAACATTTAGTCTAGGAAAACAGCTCTCAAGTCTCCAGCTCCCACGTCGGGTATCGCATGACGTCTGTGCCACATAGGAGACCTCAAACCTGGGGGGTGGGGGGGCAAAAGAAGTGTTGGTAAAATGAGTTGATTAAACCTGAGGAGTAACAGTTCAGACTGTTAGTGACAGGGTTGTTTTTGTTTTTTTTTCCTGGTTGACTGGCTAGTGCAATACAATATTATACTCAGAGAATCTATAACATGAGATGGGCAGAATGGTTGGGCAGCCTACCTATGGTCCGTGTGGTGACATGGACAGAGGAGAAAGATGACTCAATGAAATCATTTTACCCTTTTCCAATTCTGTGATTCTCCATGGTTCTCTAATGTGTCAACTGTTCAAAATCACAAAAATCGTATTATGGTTGAGGTTCAGTATTTGCTCATACTGATGTATCATTACCCATCAGCTATCAATTCTAAAAGATAATTTAAGCTATTTAAGTTCAGTTCCAAACTTTCCAGTAGTTCCACTTGTACTCCGCTCTTTCTGGGGAATAAACTAATCTTGTGTGGTCTAAAGGATTGTTGTTTATTTTCCCTCACCCAAGTGTACTCTTCTCCCCCTCTTCAACTGAAATTTCAGTACAATGCTCAAAGAACATATGGAATGAGTAAAACAATCAATACAATGAGCTATGCCCAACTTAGGGATAATTGTAAAGCCTGTTGGGTAAAACTAACCTGAGTAAATAAGAGGGACAAGGCAGCCTCACATCTATCAAGAAAACAATTCTTTGTTAGCTCTTTATTATATTCAAGTATCATCTTCTACTGCAGAGACAAATCCAAATAATTTTTTGTAACATTTTCTGCAGGTTGACAATAAAATTGTACCTTCATCATGGCAAGTAAGTTTTATCTACTGAACACCAAGGGTCACTTGCAGACTGAAGTTTTAGGCTCTACTCCAGTTCTATTTTGAGACATGATATTGCTGCACATCAACAACTAACACTTCTGTTGATACCCATTTTTACCAGGAAAAATATTTAACTAATATTTCTAAAGTGAAAGAACTTCTTGTAGCATATCTGATTTTTACATACATGGAATATTACTATCCTTACTTTAGCTTATCATGAAAATACATGAAAACAGCAATTCACTGTTCCTGCCATTTACACTTCCATATATTGATTTGCACCAGGAATAAATAGGCAGATATTAATTTTGGAACACCATCATCTCAAACATAGGCCTACCTGAAACATCAGACAAGATAAAAAGGAGCATATGGGCATATCTCTGTCTAAGTTAACAAATTTCACCCATTGCCAGCCTTTCTCAAAAGAAGGGCTATAACTACCCTGGACCTGTCATTAACAATATCCCTGCCTTCAGAGCTCTTTAGAAGACTTGCTAATTATTCTTCCAGAACTGGCAGAAAGTTGAACTCTGACCAGACTTACCCACAAGACTAGCAGCAGTTTAATGCACTAGAGAAATCAAAGTTGTAGGTTTGCTCTTTTACAGGGGAAAAAAAGCCTGCATTTCAGAATACATTAGGCATTTGTATTCTGTGACTAATATGACCCTGAGAGGGCATATAGAGTCCAAGAGTATACACACTTTAAAAATTATTTAAAGGGTAGCTCATACTTGCTAAATTCAAAACTCCTTGGCTAAACAGCTGAATAATAAGGATACCTTTACAAAGGTGTTGAACTACATATCTACGCAATTATGTTGTAATTACAATTGTAAACTAGATCGTGTAAATACAAACTGACAGAGCAATTAACAGAAAAAGAAGATCAACACATAGCTAAGTCTTTTATTTGCTGAACTGGCATTTCTAACAAAAAACCAGAAGTTAAAAAAAAAAAAAAAAAAAATCTATATTCATTTGCATTTTAAAGAGACTATCAGTCTGGCTGTGACCACACACTTTCCANATGCATATTGCTGACCGGGTTTCTGCAAACTGATGGAACACAGAAAACGCTGCATATCCATAGAAAGACAGCTGCCTCTCTTTTGGGGAGAGAGATCCCAGTATCTATAGTGCCAGAGACATGAGGAAACAAACTTCAGATCTGTACAGCCAAGAAACTGTGATGAGAAGATGTGAGTAGTTTTCTGGTTTCACTAGGTCAGAGCTCAGGAAGAACTACAGGTATAGAATATATTAAAGCCTCAAATCCTACATAAAGGCTCTGGCCACATGGAACGAGATTATTTTGCAGTTAGACTGAAAGCTAGAATTTAGCAACTTCAAGCAGGCAAGAAGATACTGCCCTGATTTTATTATTTTTCTTTCTTTCTTTCTTTTTCGGACAAAAATTTAGAAAACCCCCCTTGGAAAGCCTCAACTTGCTTCTGTAAGCTAAGCTCAGCACAAGGTTTCGGGAAGCATTGCTTCGGGAAGCTGGCGTACTGTAACTAGCCGTGGACAGCCTTAGCACCCAAGGCAGGGAGATAGGCATGCAGCAGCGACCCGAGCAGCAAGTAACAGGGCTGCCTCTGCCTCAGCGGCGGAGAGAAGCACGGGCTCCAGCTCCAAACCAGATTTAGTGAAGCAAGAAACATAAAATCTGCTGAGCAAGAACAAACTGCTTTTCTCCTCCAGAAGAGCCTACGCATTTCCCCCGCCGCCACCCATCCCTAAAGACTCCTTCCTCCCAGCCCCACTCCTCCGCAGTGCTAGCGCCCAGCCGAGCCCCCTAGAGGCGGCGCACACGGAAACGAGATGACGGACCCTAAAACGCCTGCACATCCTGCCCGTGACAGCCATGCGCCGTGCCCAATAGCTATCGAGAGCGCCGCCGCAAGGGCCAATAGCAGGGTGGGGCGGGCGGAGGTGGCCGCGCGCCGGGAGCCTTGGTAACGCGCGGGCCGCGTGTGGCGAGTGCGTGTGTTTGGGGATCGTTCTGCCCCACCATGAAGATCGAGGAGGTGAAGAGCACCTCAAAGACACAGCGCATTGCCGCCCACAGCCATGTCAAGGGGCTGGGGCTGGATGAGAGCGGCACCGCCAAGCCGGCGGCGGCCGGGCTCGTGGGGCAGGAGAACGCGCGGGAGGTGAGCAAGAGGGGTGGCAGGGCCCCGCCGAGGCTTCCCTGGGGCTCTTCAGCCTCCACTCCATTTGATGTGAGAGTCTGAGGTGCCCTGGGCGACCTGGGGAACAGATCTGGGCTATACTGCGTGTTTTTATAACTCCCGTCCTTATAAGTCCCGTTAGTGAGTGAAGTTAGTCTTTGCCGGCGCTCCTCCGTGTGTTCCGCTGTGTGAGAAGCGATGAGGCTAATGGAAGCTCTTATTTACACCGTTACTCTTTGCATTAGCTGGCGGCAAAGCTGGCTGACACCCTAGTCTCCCCGGGTTTAGGCGTAAAAGTTTGGGCATCAAGAAAGATTTTGTGCAAGTGGGCATCAAAGTTTCCATTTCTGTCTGGCCTGGTGGGTCCCTTAGTAGGTTTGTCATTCTGGCAGTGAAAGATTAATTTCTTGCGTTATTTTTTAAAGTTTCTGTATGACTGCAACTCCAGGAAGGGGTAAAACCCGTGCTCTTGGGTTCTGAGTTTTGTCATCTGTGATTTTTTTAAACGCCTGTATCATAGAATTGTAGGGAAATAAATGTTTCTGATTTTGTCTCCCTTTTTATGTGCGTGAACTATTTTTGGGGAGCTCGCAAAACCTCGTAATATTGGAACAAAACCTTTAGTAGTATTTGGCAAAAATTATGGCAATACTTGTTAACAGCGTAAATATTTAACTTCCAGGCTTGTGGGGTTATAGTGGAATTAATCAAAAGCAAGAAAATGGCTGGCAGAGCTGTGCTGTTAGCTGGACCTCCTGGAACTGGCAAGGTACTATTTTTCTTTTTTGATATCAAATAAAGTATCCCCTAATATTTTGATTTGTTTTCAGAAGCATTTTAAGGTAGTAGTGGTTATACCAAGTTTTCATCTACTGGAACGTCATCAATGAGGTGGCATGGTTTCCTGCTTTATATTTTTATTTTTGCCATGTTATCAACATTGGCAGCATTAAATGGTGTGTTCAGGCATTACTGTAGAACCGCTTTTTGTAGGTTACCAAACACAGCAGTAGTGTGCTCTCTGAAGGAGAATATTAGAAACTAATTTAATATTAAAAGTCTAAATAGGTTTTGCTTTGATAATTTAAGTCTTTTGGTATTTGTGTCATATGTCAAACTCAGATAATTTCTTTAAGGTGTTTTATAAAATTTTGGTAAAAGTCACTTTATATGTGTCTAACTGGGACAGAGAGGGGTTCTTACATGTGAGGAATATCTCAGACAGTAGTATTGATATTAAATTGATAGTTCACATTTGGAAAGTCATATTACAAATGAGGAAAATTAACTTGGTGAAAAAAAAGAATTCTTTGTTAATTCTCATTAATATGTGGGGTTTGTTTTTGTTGTTTTGAAGACTGCTTTGGCTTTAGCTATTGCTCAGGAACTGGGAAGTAAAGTTCCTTTTTGTCCTATGGTTGGAAGTGAGGTCTATTCTACTGAGATTAAGAAAACAGAAGTTCTAATGGAAAACTTCCGTCGTGCAATTGGTAAGTTTCAAGAAAACAAAAATTATACTTATTTTATTTTTCTCCAGTCATCAAAAAAGGAAAAACTTAGCAGTGGTCAGGGTGGTTTTCAGATTATTGTATGTTGTGGGGTTGTGTAGTGCTGATCTTAATTTTGTGAATCTTTTCCACACAGAAACTGCAGCACTTTTCTGGGGCACCCAAAGGTTTGTGGAAGGAGGAGCCACGTTTTCTGTTTATAAACCATCATTTATTTGTTGTGTTAGGGTTTATTCTGCTTTCCCAGAATTTCATCTCCAGGTTTTGCCTGTGACTCTGAATAAAACTGAAAGAGAAATTATGTTTAGTTTCTTACACTAGCAGAAATACTTCTAGACGAAAAAATGTGCTCTTCTATTTTATTTCAGTGATTTTACCCTACTAAGCAAACAGCCTTAATCAGGGACTCCCAAACGGCATTCTTAGCCTGACAGTATTCCAGCAATCACAAAGAAAGTTCCTTGCCAATGAAATAAATACTTTACCTTAATGTCTTCCTCAATTCTAGAGTGCTTTTACAAGCTTGACGTTAATTGGGTGAGTTTGCAACATAACCTCAATCAGTATCTAAAAATCTCTTTATGTAATTGCTGCTGACAGCTGATAAATGCAGGCAGAAGTGGCCCTTCTTTGTATGAGGATTGGCTAAGGGTAGCCTAACTGATTTTAGTACTGAACATATTGGCAGTTAATTTTCATGGTTTCTGTACCATGTTTCCCCTTAGACTTCATCTGAGTATGTGGTGGCAGCAAGGTGAAGAAGTCTCTCAGCTCTGTGATGAAACAGAAGTATTCCATTGACTTCTATAAGAAAGCAGCTCTCAGTAGTCTCCGGTCTTCTGGTTACCATGATTCTGGCAGGGCCTGGGGGAGGGAAGCCAGAGACTGAGTAGTCTGCAATATTTCCTTGATGTGATGAAGTTCCCTGTCAGAGATTGGGAAACCTGAACCTACAGACGAAACTTATGCCATCCATGTTGTCATTTCTAGAGATAGCAGTATTTTAACCCTCTGAGGTTTAACAGCCAGGTACATTGTTAGTTCCCTGCATTCCCTGAATGTCAGTAGAAACACTTCTAAACAAATATTGGTGTTAATGAAAGATGGAACTTCTTTTATTCCTTTCTGTTGAATTCCATGTCACGTTTTCATAACAAGCTTTACTGAATATTGTTATCAGTATGAAAAAGAGAGCGATCTCATAAATATTTTAAAGGACTGATAACTACTTTTTCCTCATAATTAAACATGATTGGAAAATGTTCCAAATTCAGTTATGTTTTAGCTTCCCTACCCAATAAATAAATAATATACAAGGGTGTGTTTTGGAAAAAAAAACAAACAAACAAAAACAACAAACAACAATTACTTTGTTTACACAGTGCAATGTCAGTTGCGATTGGGTGCAAGAGAAGCTTCACCTCACACGTTAACCACTACTTAAAGTACTTACTTAGGTTTTTGGTTGGTTCAGAGGGTTTTTCAGGCTGGTGTATGGTTTCTTATTAGCAAGTTTTGTACATGTATCTATTGCTCGTATTCTGCATTTTTATTTCATAAGGTTTAGCTACTTCAGTTTCTACATATGGCAGGGATGTTAACATCCGGTTTTTACTAGCCAATTTTCTTTTTTGCTAATTGGGTTGGACCCATCACTGTATAAGAAAGCTAGGATGATCCTGAGTTTACAGAATTTTTATTGTTTGGAGTCTTTTAGAAACAGATATGTCATAGTCTTTTAGTCAAATACTGCTTGGAGCATAGTAGATAGTTTGTAATACCTAAGAAACGTAAAAAGACAGAGTGGGAAATGAGAAGATGGAATTGTTGTATGGGTTAAAAAACCTTCAGCTGAGAGAGATTAATCCTGTATAGATCGTATTAGCAACTGGCAAGGGTGATGACAGTAGCTAATGTTAGAGCTCAGTTGCAGTAAAAAATAACTACTGGAATAGCCGCTTAAATAGCATATCTGTTCCCTGTGTCTCCAAACTGTAACTGCCAGTAAATCAAACAAGCACTATTTAACTCCATATAGTGCTATTCAACCAGCATGTGAAACAGCCCACAGCTACTGCCAGTCTTGTACCTCTGATTTGCAAGTAGGAAATATCTCTCTGTTAAAGTTGAAGAGCTCTTTTGAGAATGAAGTGTGTAGCTGATATGTGCAGATTGATTTCAAAATAAAAGATAAGCAGTGGCAAGTTCAAAGCATTGATCACCTTTGTTCATAGTGTGTTCATCTGTAAATATTTTTCGTAGACACATCTATATAAGCACATGAAATCAGACACACGCATTTGAAGCAAATCTCTAGGTTGTCCTCGCTGTCTCAGCTTTGGTTTGCTTTGTGGAGCATGTGAATTGGATTCTTCCTAGATTCAATGGAAATGGAAGATACAAATTAGTAGCATACCAAATATACACCAAAGGGCTTCCAGTTTTTCAGAGCAGAACAGAGTTCCTGCTGAAAGTTTAGAAACAAAACAAAACCCCAAACCTGTGGATGTCTGCTTCTTGGCACCAGCAGTTCGCATACTGCTTCACATTCTTTGCATGTGGAGCCCATGTGGTGCAGCCTTGTCTAGGTCAGGAGGGTTCATTAAGGTTTTTTGTCTGATGTTTTGGCATACCTGAAAAAAGCATGTTAAAAATTTACTGAAATAAACTTTTATATAAAACTTTTTAGGTAGTGCTACATAAAAGAAATCAACCAAGAAATTACCATTTTGTCCACAACGAATGTATTCCTCACATTTCACATCCTGGCCTTAATTTGGGTCCAGTAGAGGGAGACAGACTCATACTTGTCAGTTCTTTGTATTCCCCTATCAGCAACTCAAGATTATTGGTGAAGTGTCTGATCTGTTTCAAAGCAAAATGAAAAGTTACGGAACAAGGAAAGTTTTATAAAAGTCCTAATAGCCGCAGACTGGGCAGGGTGACTTCCTTATATCTTGTTACAGCCCATTCATTATTTTTGGTATGGCATGTGTGTCTCATAAAATACTTTATAGAGTCTCTTCAGATGTGGGTTCTTTGAACTTTTATGTAGTTCGAACATCTGCATAATCGTGGTGGTGGTGGTGATAGTGCTTGGTTTGGTTGGTTGTTGGGTTTTTTTTAACAGTCTAACCGTAACAGTCTTCAGCTTTGTATTATTCATCCATTTAAACTAACTTAGTTAATTGCAACAGTTGTGACTAGAATAGAAGATACCCAGATACTATGGTGATTACTCAACTGTCTGAAAATCAGCAAAGTGAGGATGTTGTTCTCAGCTATTTTGAAATAATTTTAAATTTGCATTCTAGTGCATTCTGCTAAATTTTGCCTAGCTCACCTTTTGCTAGAAACTTGAAAAATATTTTGAATGATACTTGAGCCTTTTGGTGATTTTATGAGGTTCTAACACAATTGTCAATTTATGTTATTTTTATTTCAGTTGCTAAAATTTAACTTTTTTTATGAAGTTAATGTTTTTCTCTTGTCTTATTCTTTACTTTGCAGGGCTTTTCTGATAGCACAAAAATTATCTAGCACTTGCAGTTATATTGCATTTTAATAAAGTGCTTTGTAGGTCAGAACTTGGGCTAAACTTTTGCCAGAGTGACATGGGGTGAATATTATCACTTAATATTGCAGCAGAGAACAATAATTGATCTTTCTGATTTTAAAAGTAAAAACTTAATATTAAATGTAATGCAGCCTAATAGTACATTGCATTCTGTTAGTAGTAATATAGGAGACTCCTGAGTGTATGCAGCCTTTGATTTGTGCACTAAAACTATGCTAAACAATTTCTTTCAGGGTTGAGGATTAAAGAGACCAAGGAGGTTTATGAAGGAGAAGTTACAGAACTAACTCCATGTGAGACTGAAAATCCTATGGGGGGGTATGGCAAAACAATCAGTCATGTAATTATAGGACTTAAAACTGCAAAGGGAACCAAACAATTGAAGGTAAGTATGGTAGAGCCTCAAAAACTTCCTTAAATATTTCTTGTCTGTATCTATTTTTAGCACTTATTGCCAGTTCAAACTCTTTACACCCATCTCAGTAGAGTGGGGATGCTAAGAGGCTGTTGCCTTTTTGCTACATCACTTTATTTTGTGCCCAAGCTTATGTACCTGCTTTGTATGGAATATCTAGGAGGAGACAAAACTAATGTCTAGTTGAAATTGATGATAAATCCATTGCTCAGGGCAGCCATTTGTTACTTTTCTCCTTGGTAGCACACAGTTGTGTGTCTTCAAAAAGTCGGCAGCATGTTTAAGCAGGAAGAGGTCATAATGCAGGTTTACAGCATTACCACAATAAAACAGGCCACATTCAGAATCTAAATTTATGTTCTGTCTCAGTCTGGAATATGCCCACTCGGCGGCTATAAATTTATGTCTGTGATAACAAATGTACTGAAAAGTTCCTTTTTGGTTTGTATTTTCCTGATTCTTGACCAAAGTTTTGAAGATGGTTTGGGGGAATCTTTCCTTCTTCAGTATAAATGGTTTATTCTGTCTCATTCTGTCGCTAAGCTCTAGTGAATATTTGATAGGGAACTGGAAGTTCAGCTGGTACGCTGCCAGCTCAGACTCACTTTCCCTTTGTTTTCTTGTCCGTGTTGTTCAAATTCCCTGTCAGAGCACAAGAGAACTGAAAGCTGTCTCTACTGTTAAGTATAATCTTGCATTCATTCACTCTGAAAACAAGAATGCAGAGCAAAACTGAATAAACATGTACTGAGAGAAGCAAAAGCTTCTAAAGTACTCCGTATCCACACTCCCTCACTCAGCTCCTCTGAGGATAAAGGCTCAAGAAATCAAGTAGCATAATTCTGTGCTATCACCAGAGCTTTTTAAAAAAGTTTTGCTAGAAAGCAAGAGAAGTACTCTTGCCAGGTATAAATACATGGTCACATTACACAAAACTGTTTTGGGGTATATGTTTCTAACACTTAACCATCATTTCCTTCAGACAGCAGATTTTGTTTTGGAAGAAAGTAAGCTCTGCATCTTCTTGTCAGATTTGTTCTCTATCACTATTCCAAACGTTACAGCTTTAAAAAAATCCTAGAGGTGTTGGGGGGAGTTGCAGTGTTGGGAGGGAGCTTTAGAATACATTTATTTCCCTTGATTACCATGACAATATGGTATTTGACCAACTGTGATGTTTGCTTGTCTCTAGTTGGACCCAAGCATATTTGAAAGTTTGCAGAAGGAGCGAGTGGAAACTGGTGACGTTATTTACATTGAAGCAAACAGTGGAGCTGTCAAGGTAAAAGAAAAGTTCTCCACTTCTATGCAGGTGTATGTATTCTTGCAGACCTTTCTCTGCCTTTGTCAGAAGGCTCTGATTTATTAACCTTAACTGACTTGAAATGGTTACATGGAAGTTCTAAAACGAGCCTAGTGTTTTCCTTATCTGGAGAGAAAATTCTCTTTTACTGAAAGAACATGGTCATCTGGTTCACAATTAAGGTCATCTGGCAAGAAAGCTATCACTGATGCTGTCTGGATGAATTTTCTTTTCTGTAAGATCAAGACATCTTTAAGGTGAAGGAGGAAAAAACCCAAGCAACTTGAGTCATTTTCAGGCTGACATGTGCAGTGTCTTTAATCTTTCTTTTATCACTGTGGTATTTTCTCCACAAGATATATACATGTAGAAGGGAATACTGCATTAGTTAGCATTCTTTTCATATCTGATTTAGAAAGCAGTGTACAGAGATACTTGCTGTTTAATGGATGAGCATAATATTTTTGTATCATATAATAAATCACCCACCTACAAAGGAGTCTTGAACAGTTCTCCCAATCTCTAGTTAATCTGTGGGATTTGTCCTTTAGCAAGAATTGCATACAGTTAAAAGAATGGGAGAGAGGAGTGGAATATTCTTGCTACTGAAAATATCAGGTGTTTTTCAACAGTTTTTGAGCTTTGATCAGTAGATAGGGTATTCCTGTTGCTAAGCAGGGAGTGGGATGTCTGAATTGTCAGCTGAAGCTTGTCAGGACTGGAATAGTGAACTAAAGCCCTTTATCAAGTTCATGTCACTCAAGGTTTTGGCACTGAAACTAATTCTATACCTGGGTTTCTCTTCTTTGCCTTTCCTCAGAGGCAAGGCAGGTGTGATATATATGCTACGGAATTTGACCTTGAAGCTGAAGAATATGTTCCCTTGCCAAAGGGTGATGTGCACAAGAAAAAGGAAATTATTCAGGATGTCACCCTGCATGACTTGGATGTGGCCAATGCTCGACCTCAGGTATCCAACTCCACAGATGAAGTCTACTGAAAAATTACTTGACGTATATGTGATACTTAGTAGATAATCAAGGAGATGCAGAAATTAGAGTTGTCTGAAGTTACCCTTAAAAATTACCCTATAGGAAAAGCAGTAGGTGCTACTGTCTAGGCTGTTCCTCTTGACCAGGAAAAGCATTACTACTTTCTCTCCAGGAGGAAAGTTGCTTACAAACAGGAGGTAGCAGCAGCCAGATTTGCATCACTTTTTTGGGTGAAAGTTGTGAATACAGATTAATCTGTTCTGCCCTGTCTGTGATTTTGAGGCCACAAAGTGGAAACTGCAAGCACTCTGATAAAAGGTCACTAAGTGTTTTTGACTGCTTTGGATTCTGTTGGTGTTTGTGCCTCCTTCAGAAGTGTTTCATAGCCTCTTATTAAATTTACTTGTGACTTTCAGTAGAGCTCTGAACATACTGCAACAAAGAATTGATAATTGGAGAATTACTCCTTGCTACATCTTAACATAAATCTATTATTGAAGGGATTCCATCGATGTCACAAACAGAAGCCATTAATCATACAGTATTTTTGTTGAAAGACTGGCATCCCTATAGTCAGATATAAGCCATTTGTCTGGACCATTTCAAAATAACCATCCTTTTTCCAACAAAATAATTTCCATGACAAAACCCAACGTGTTCAAAACTCTCAAAACTCAGCATAATCACTCCTGTGTTTACCGCCTGAACACCTACTGTGCATGCAGGAAATCCATGTCTCTGCATTCCTTGAGAATTTTAGTCCTTACGAGCTTCTCTGTGACAGTATTTTAGAAGAGGGTTATCTGATTGGGTTTTCATGCTCTCCAAATGAATGAAGCTAGAGAAAGGGTGAGGAGGTAGCTAAATGACTGTTTAGAATACTGCTGAAGTGACCTGACCTTTGACAATATTATCAGCTACTGTTGATATAAATTACCAAACTAAGTGCAAGAAACAACTTCAACCAGTTACTGTTTCATAAAATTCTCATAGTATGTGTTTGCTCTGAGACCTCTTAGCTGATCCACTTTCTTCTCTTAGGGTGGGCAAGACATCCTTTCTATGATGGGACAGTTGATGAAGCCTAAGAAAACTGAGATTACTGGTATGAATCCTGCATGGTATTTTTAGACTGATATAACCTATATGCTTGCAAGTTAGAAAAGTATTAAAACCTGGTTTATTCATGCACCATTTCTCAGCAAATGCCTATATAATACTTACTCATAAATATTCAGATTTCAGAAAGCAGAGAGATAGTTGCTAGGATTGCAAAGGCTGGAAATGGTACACCACGTTAACAGTTCACACAGAGTGATGTGCCTGCCTTCTTGGGGAGAATGTTCAGAATACTTAGTGCATCCCCCTTCTCAAAACACTCCTGCCAAAGAGCAGGAGCTTCAAACTTGTGACAAAGAGCCAAACCGAACACCAACAGCAAAAGAATCTAAAAAAAAACCTTGTCAGGTTGTGTGCCTGTGTGAAGCAACCATACTGATTATCTGTGGGATAATAAAATGGCTTTTAAAGACCCACAGCTTGGTTTAGGCACCTCTTCAGTAGACAGCTGCTGTAAGTGCACTGCTGTTCTTCCTACCTCCAGATCACTGGAGGGGGAAAAAATTGATCTACAGAAAAATCTGTTCTCCTTTTTGCTTTGAAAGCAATGATGTTTCAGTAAGTGACTATCTAAATTTAGATCTAAGTCTGTTTCAATACCTAACTTGAATGGCAGTCTTTTGAAGTACCTTGTCTGCACCAGAGATCACTTCCTTATTCTCATGTCAGATTTATTGATGTAACGTCTTGACTAGATTTGAGACCCATATGTTCACAGAAATTTTACGTAACCCTGTTTCTATTTTTCTGTTGTTCTCCTTACACACATTTCTTGCTGAAATGCAGTAGCAATATTTTTTTCTTTCAGTGGTGCTCTTTTCAGCCATGCTTGGAAACTTTGTCAAGTTCCATGTTTTAAACTAAAGTTTGACTGACTACTCTCTCTCCTCTGCCAAACTCCCTAAACCCACAAAAATCAGAATTTTTCATAAGCCATGTGAGGGGACATAGACTACCCCAGTGAAGTGCTAGAAGTTTAGTTTAGATATATTTTGTTGCACAGGTGTCTCCCCAATACAGTAGCAAATGCCACCAAATTTCAGTATCATGGGAGATTTTTCCCTATGAAAAATGGAAAGAGAACTTTGCTTGCTTTTAGTCTTTCATACAGACCTGTAGTTCTCTAGCAGAATAATTAACAGTCTCTTTTTGTTCTCAGACAAACTTCGAGGAGAGATAAATAAGGTGGTAAATAAATACATCGATCAAGGCATTGCAGAATTAGTCCCAGGTGTACTCTTTGTAGATGAAGTTCACATGCTGGACATTGAATGTTTCACATACCTGCACCGAGCTCTGGAATCTTCCATTTCCCCAATTGTCATCTTTGCTTCCAATCGAGGGAACTGTATTATCAGGTACAATTTCTGAAGTTGAATTTTTCAGTTTGCACTGGTCCAGAAACCTTATAATTAACCATAAAAGCAGGTAGAAACATTGAAGGCTTTTGTCCCCAGTAGAGCACCTGTGATAATCCCTAGGTTGTAAGCTGCATCAGTGCTCAAGAGCTGCTTGTGAGCTTTGTGATGGGACAGGCATTTAATGCTGGGCTGACTGAGTTGAGGCCAAATGAAATTCTTCCTTTTACTTCCACTGACTCATCCTTCTTTCTCTAGCAGCTTCTAAATTGTCTCATTTCCTGGGTGATCTGTAACACTTACCTTTTCCATTGGATACCTCAACACCTGTTGCTTCCACATTAGGGACCTTAGAAGCACCAGAACTACAAACTTCTAGTATTATAGTTTCACTGCTTTTTCTCATTTTGCTGTTTGCTATCCCCATTGCATCAGAGTTAAGCTTCCTGTTTTTACTGTTAAAGCATGTCATGGTTTAGCCTCTCCCTACCCTTCATTATTTCCTGCTGTGTTGATCTGGCTTTTGTCATTCTTTGGTCTTACCATCCGACTTGTTTTTCATGTCCATGGCAGTTCGTGTCTCCACTTCAGTATTTTGCACCCACACGATACAGTCTTTGCACATTCAGTAGAAGTGCTCTCCTCTTTCATATACTTCCTTAAGTTCTACTGCTAGTTTGTGGTCTAGGTGTAATTATGTCTGAACAAGCTGTCATTAGCAATGAGTGCTCCTCTCTCAGTTGATTTACTTCAGCTGTGTAACCAGCCATTCCTTTCTCTCTTAGTGCCTCATCTGGTATTAATATTTCTCAGTTTGCATTGCTTAGTAATTAAACAGTTTTGAAGGGCTTATCACCTTAAGGTGGAGATTGCAATGCTGTCTTTGCAAAAGGCATAAAAAGGCTGTCTTGTTAAAGTAGAGCAAATAGAGATCTGCCAGTGTGCATTCACTGCAGATCTTGTTAAAAAAAACATTTAAGAAGAAAAGATTTCCACTGAATAATTGTATCTAACATGGCTAAATTAAGCCCTTAAAAGCAAGTTTATAGCTATATCTTGTTATCTCAGGTAATTACTGATGCTCTGATTTGCCTGCTTATGACTTTTAAAAGGGTTTCAAAACTGATTCTGTAAACTCATAAGACAAGAAATCACTTCAGAGAGTATGCTGTTGACTCAAGACTACAGCAGATGTTTGCAGGGCATTCATTTCTCAATGGCCAAAGCCACAGTGACTGAATACTAGCACTGAACTTAGAAATGTAGTTCTCCACCAGCACTTAACTGTTTTTACCTGCAATCCCTATAGATCTCATGAAATCTGGCTATCTTTCACTTTGTACCTCACAGCAAATTGTGGTGGAAAACCAAGAGTAGGTGTGTCTGCAGCCTTTGCTGTTGGGTCTTTGTATATCAAACAAATAAAATGGTCGCAGGTCTAAATCCTGCTTGGTACTTTGGGCAGAGACCTTCGCTTCTCAGTTAGGTGGATTGCAATCACTGCAAGGGCTGGGGGAAGGATGAACAGACTAATGACTTACTCAGCAAGAGGGGATGTTCTCCAAACAGGTGACAGTGTATATAATTTCTACTGATACTGCTAAACAGCTTAGTAAGAATTATTTGTTCCTTGCCAGAGGATGCTTTGGAGCACTAGATAAGACTGCATTGTAAGGTACAATCCAGGGAAACGTGATGGAAAGCACCATCTCTAAGTATTTTTGAGTGACATGTTTAAGAGCTCCAGAAACAGTATTTGTTTCCCCTGGGCTGACCAGTATGACCTTCAGATTAGAACATTTTGTGTCTGTCTGGGAACCGTGTCTGGAGAGACACAAGACCTGTAAACTAGTAGAGCTGTAGTCCCTTCGAACTGATTTTGGTAAAATCAGTGTGCTGGACTCAGAATTGTATCTGATCTCTCTGGTGTCTGCTTTAGAGGAACAGAGGATGTAGTGTCTCCTCATGGAATACCACTGGACCTGCTGGACAGAGTGATGATTATCCGAACCATGCTGTACACACCCCAAGAAATGAAGCAGGTAGGCACAGCATTTAATGAGAAATTCTGCAGTTCTGATCTATCAGGACTACTGATGTGTCTCTGTATATTGTTACTGTAGAGCTGTTTGACACTTTGCGATCACCAGGTTTGGTGCCAGAACGCTTACCACTTCCTAAATGCACGCTGCTTTAGTAACTGTTCATAGTAAGACGGTTAAAATTGTGCATGCAATTCCCCTGTCTGATTTCCACCTAGTAATGGGTCCTATTGGTAAGCCTACCTGGAGCTGCAAGTGACATCTTGCTTGCATGAAATAGTGTGGTTGGTAGCTGACCTTATCTCTTGCAAAGATGTACTTTGCATAGAGTTTGCAGATTCCAGCAGGTAATGGTTTTTCAGGTGGTACAAGATGAAGTATTAGGTCCCAAACATCAACCTGTTCTTGTCTGTAAGAGAGGGATTGAGGAATGCAACTTCACACACTGTACTACAGTTTTAACCTACTAGGCCTGTGTCCTTGAACTGGGAGGATTTTCATGCTCCTAGTCAAATCTGGAAATGCAAGCACACTAAGCGTTGCAGAGATATGCTTCAGAAAGCCTGGAACGTTTCCTGTGGGGCTATCACAAGGTACTGTGTATCGATTATAATGTTTGGGTGCCATTATGATGCACCGTGTCAAAGATCCCCCTCATTAGCGTCTCAGTGCTGTGAAGTGACACAGTGCAGAAGACATTAAGGTTTATCACGTCAATTCTTTGTATTATTTAAGAGATAGTGTCAATGAAGGAGAAAGTTGTCAGGAGATAATGGTCTCCTCCTGCTGGATAAGTGCCAAGGTGAAGCCGAGGCATTTATCGAGTATAAATGTAGAGGCTAAGCTGCCTTTCTTGAGGAGCTTTTCACCAGTGGCTGTTGTGGGCCATTCTAAGGATAATTTTTTGGTGCCTTAAAGGACACTTCAAAGCATTGTGGTATAGATTACAGTAGAGGCAGCCCAGTGATTTAATAATACGATTTATGTTTTGTATGAATAAAGTGTAATTTTGACTCATTCTGGAGATGTTAAAGACTCTCAGGACTTCCCTGTGCTGTCTGTCAGTTTTGTGTAATTAGGGGAGCAGGAGTATATACTCTCAAGTTATGTTTTGTTAAGCTCACTGCATATAATACCTGCCTGGTGTGCTGTATTATAGTGCAGGTAATACACTGCTAAACAACTTGTTTCTGAACTGTTGATTTTGAGAAGAGCTGGGTAAGAGCTGTGTGATTTCCACTCTTCCCAGGGTTAAGGGCAAGGAGGTTTACAGTAGCATTTCTTTAAACTAAAAATAGAATCCAGACAATGTCCAATAAATCATGATCGCATAGTGAGGTAATCTCATCTCCCCTTAAACTGAGGATTTTTAAATTACTTCTCTCAGGGGAAGAGGAGGAATTGTTACACTTAACTTTGATTTTAAAGCCTCCTGGCTTTATTTAGCTGACAATCAGAACAGGGAGAAGAAACATTTTTATGTGTATTCTACTCAACTATTATTGTAATCAAACTTTTTATTGTATGTACCTGCTGTTAAATATTTGAGGTTATAACTGGGACATTGTGTTCCTACTGTATTTTACTTGATAAATCCTTATTTTCCCATTTCACAGCAGCTTATATATATATATATATATTTACTGAGTTAATGGCTCAGACCTCAGTCCTTCATTAAGCACCAAGTAGCTAGATAAAAAGTTTCTATAAAAAGGTTGTTAAAGATGTGGCATTCAAGACACTTTTATTCTTCCCCTGCTAGAGAAAAGGAGTAGTGTTTGAATAAAGGGGAGGTGATCTAAAAGAGAGAAATTCTTCAATCTGAAATGGACAAACACTGCTGCAAATTGCAGTGTTCAATATTAATATCTTAGCCCAGCTTTCTGCCATCTCAAGCTGCTCTCTAACTCTGTTCCCTACCCTGACTCCTCTAGCGCATTTTTATGGCTTTAATTTAAACGAGTCCTTCTTGATATCTTGTTTACAAAGCTGCCAAAGTGAAAAATACCTGTATTATATGAGGCTTGCAGTTCCAGAGTTATCTCAGCACTACAACACAACATCATTATCCAGTCTGCCCCTTATCACTCAGCTGGTAATACGGACTACCGAGAGACTTGTGCCACTTTTGTTACAGCTTTATATGCTCAGGCTTATTGGTGATATCTTGCTTTCCAACTTTGTAAAGATCTTCAAACTGGTGCAAGACTCAGACTGTTCTTGAAAGATTAGATTCTTCTTAGTGATCTTAGGGTGTTGTTTTTTTTATTTTCTATTTGCAGGAATAGGTGAATCGCAGAAAGTAACTTTTGATTTATTTTACTATCTTCTTGTCAATTGAATAAAAAGTGTGTTGTGAGCTGCTAAGGAAAGGGCATAGCTTTCTACAGGGTTGTTGGAGGGCTCTGCTGTGTAGTGGCAATGACAGACTACAGAAGTCAGTGATTAACTGGTATAGCTGTCCAAAAGATTCCAGCTCACACTTCCTCCATACTTTTTTCACTTTTCTTGTATAAGTTCTCATTCTGCTCCTTTTTGAGTAGATAGACTTTGGTAACCGTGCAGAATTAGTACGTAGTAGTCCAGATATGTTACTTTACCTGCCTTTTGTCATAATTAGTTTTTCAGCATTGTATTTGTCTGTTCAAAGACTGAGGTTTCTACAAATTCTAGTTTAGTGGTTACACTAAGTTAATTCTCCACAACATCTCACTTTTTAGCAGACTTGCCAGATATTAAGCTGTGCTGATTGTTTGGGCTGGTATCTCACTGAACTCATTCATCTCAACAGATTATAAAACTTCGTGCACAGACAGAAGGAATTAACATTAGTGAAGAAGCTCTAAACCATTTAGGGGAAATCGGTACCAAGACAACCTTGAGGTAAGTTGTGTGCAGTTGGCTTTTCTCTAAACATATTGTAGGACAAGCCACTTTTGGAAGTGAGACAAACTTCTACCATACAAAATTGTGGCCTATTAAAAGCAGTGCTAACATTAAAAAAGAGTAGGAATCTTCTTTCCTCTTGTAAGGAATGTACATGCTGGACAGTTTTGCAGGTTTTGCTGTTTGAGCCATGTGCTGCCTAACAGATCTCCCACCCTTGATTTTATTTCATTCACTGGGAGTGCCTGAATTGTAATTATTCTCATTCTCTGTTTGATCACAGGTATGCTGTGCAGTTACTGACCCCAGCTAATCTGCTTGCCAAGATTAATGGGAAAGACAGCATTGAGAAAGAACATATTGAAGAAATAAATGAACTTTTCTATGATGCCAAATCCTCAGCTAAAATCTTGGCTGATCAACAGGAGAAGTACATGAAATGAAGAGCTGATACCAAGTTAGATGTTTTGAAGTGATTCTAACCCTTACCCAAGGCTGGCTTAATTATCAAGTGAGAAATAGTTAATGGTTTGTCTCTTTTGGGACTGAAAAATATTTAAGTGCTGGACTGTTTTATCAGGCCCAAATTAACTATCAACGTTCCCATTAGCAACAGTAAGATGCTCCATGATGTCTGTGTAACAGTCTTCCTTTTATGAGTGTATATGAAATGAACAGCTCTTGACCCATCAATTTTGTCTTTAGATTGCATTACAGAAGAGATCTAACTGAAGTCAGTGCTTAAGAACAGTCTATTTTCTTTATGAATGCTGTTTTAAAATAGTTTCCTTCTACAGATGAGAACTTTTTTTTTTAAATAAAGTTTGTTTGAAGTGCTTTATAATAAAATATTTCAAGAATATTGGGAGCTTGTATCTGTTTGCCCTGAGTATTAATCTGCCCAAAGAAGTCAGAATAAGTTGGAATTAAAAAAGACAGATATGAGTAAAATGGAAGCAAAGAAAACACAAAAATAAATCTGCAGCAAAGGAAAGGAATAAGAATGAGACCTTTTAAAAGTATTTACTTTGCTGTAGGTCTTGGGGTTTGTTTCCTGAAGACCTTGGAGAATGCAGAAGTAAATAGTGCTAATTATCTTGGCCCTGTTTAATGCCTTTCTTCCAGAATAATTTAACCTTCCTTTGGGTTTCCTTAAAGGTAATTAAAGTTGTTTTCCACCATGGTTAGCTATTTTTTATTTCTGTGTTCTCTCCCCATTTCTTTGATCACCTAGGATCGGGAGAAATTTACAAACAAAGTGAAATCCTGCTCTGCACAGACTTTACATGAATTTAGTGTTAGTCTCTCAAAGTGTGCTTCTTTGTTTTGTAAAGCATGGATTCTTGATTGCTTCACAGCACTGATATCAAATTATTTGAAGATTAAGATCCTTGTAAGACTGAAACACACATCTATGTAAATCTGTAACTGGATGAACTAGGGAAGACTGTTGATGCATACAAAGTGAGTAACTTCATACTCTACAGTAGAAGGTTTAGTGATTTAAAACACTTTGTACAGTTAATAAAGCATGGTTCTTGGACTAGGGTGGGAAGGGAAGAAATAATAACATGCCATAGGAGTCCAGTTTTAAATACTTTTAGGCCACATTCGTGAATGAGTTGCTTTTTGACATGTACCAAACAGAGTTACTAAGTTTTCCATAAACCCCTCAGGAAGTTCTTGCTTCCTCACACTAGGAGAACGTTAGTGGGCATTACACTGAGCAGACTGGAGCAATTGGTTTTTTTATTTTAAAGGTAAAAAGCGCCTCTCTTCATGTTGCTAAACGATCACAGAGCCATAGCATGCGTGTTTAAAAAGCACACTGACATGGTTTAATTGCTACATATCAAATGCAACAAAGTTTCCTTGTTAAATCACAGAATTCTGGCTTCTGAAACTTAACATCTAAGCTCAGTCATAGTCTTTCTGAGGAAGGAATCCAGCTGCTAAAAGCCTCTTCTCTCACCTTACATGCTCCAGAAGCTTGTCTCTTCCTTGCATTAAAATGCTGCTTGTGGAAATCACTAATGATTTTTCAACTCCAGAAAATGTGGCCTGGACAGCAGAGACTGCTGGAGAGAAAAATCAGAACTGGAAGCAAGGTGGATGGTTTGTGTTTAATAATGTTTTGATCACTTTCTACCATCTCAGTCATGTAAAAACCTGCCCTGTTCCTCAAAGTAAGATTCAGTACTTTGTCAGCCAACCCTAATTAGCTTTTGTACGTCAAATAATCTGTCCTTTTCTCTACATCTGCAACGAAACAGCAGTGAATGTTTGGTTTATCTGTGAATATTTTTTGCCAGGAAACAAACCTAAAAATCCTTTCTTACTGACTCAATTAATAGAGATTGCAATGACTATCAGACTAATTTTCTCAGCATTTCTGAAATCTGATTTTACTGTGGCAGGGTGGCATGCTCTGGTTTAGTGCTATGGCATGATGGAAAGACCCAATGGATGAAGCTGCTGCATGGTCAGAATAGAACCTTCCATTTCCATTGCAGTTTCAAAGTCCTCTGCTTCAGTGATGAATGTAGTTATCCAGGAATATAAGTACCATTTCTCTTCGAGTTTTCATCTAACTGATCAATTCAGGTAGAAGTTTGAATAAGCCCTGAATAATTCTGAATGTCAGAGCTGTTCCAAGTCACAGTCATCGTTTGATGCAGTTGCCTTTTTAACTGATAAATTTGGCTCTCTTCACACAGCAGCAGAAGACCTACCGGGGCAATGAAGCGTGGTGCCTCCTGGAATACTGAAAAGAACCTTAAGACCATGGGTAGAGAGGGCAGAAAGTCTCATTTCTTTTTTGCAACCTAATTATTTCTTTTTTACAAAATGTTCTTTCTAAAAGTTGAAGCTGTGTAAAACTGAGAAGTCTGTTCTGACAAGTAGTAAAGCAAGCAATCCTCTCTAAAGCTGGATAACCTGCCAGACCTCAGAGACTGAGCAAAGGCTGAGGGAGAAGTGACCTGTGTGCCACACACTGAATGTGAGCAGTTCTGTCTGCCCCTAGCTTCATAGCTGACTTCGTGACGGATGGTACCTGTCACCTGAGACTGACTAGAGGTGCAGAAGCTTGTTTTAGGAAGAAAACAAGATCTCAAAACACACATGGGGAGAAAGCAGCAGTGACTGGTCTAAATCAGCATTTCCCCCAAACGACAATTGATTTTAAAAAGTATTTTACAATCACGATGCCACCATCTAAGAGCACCCTTACATCTGCCATGTTAGATGCAGCCACTGCTCTGCAGCAGAGCAAACAATCCCCAGAAAGGAGCAAAACCCCATCCAGAGGGCAACAGCAGGCTTAGGTATGAGGTGCACTCAGAGGGAACATTACCTATTGGCCTGCTCCTCCCAAACCCTTGGTTCTGCTGCTGAAGGACACTGTGCAAATCATCTCACAAGAAGAGATGATTCTTCCATTCTGCACTCTGATGTTTGCACAGCAGCAGATAAGCCCCTGCCTCATTTCTGCCCATGCACCTGTTCTGGAGAGCTCTCTCCTGAGGGTGCCACCTTGGTAATGGCCATTAAACGTCTACGAAAGACGTAAAGCTGTAATATAAAGGGGAAAATCCTTCCACACTAAATGGTGAGCAAATGTTTATCTAGCCTATTAAGTGACGTCCGGCAGACTTATTGGTGTCAAAGCTCTGCCCATGAAAATAGTCTTTCATATTAGCGATAAAAATAGTCCTGTTGGAAGAGTCACTGCACCATGCACAACAGCTACTGGTGGAAGATCTTTACCAAAGAAACAGAAGCACTTCCTCGACACCAAGCCGCCTCTCGAAGCGGGAAGGCGCACGCAGCAGGGAACCTCCCCAACGAGTAAGTTGGGTTGTTATTATTAATATTAAACTTGAAGGCGCAAACATTTTAATTCTTTTCTTCCTGTTTTCCCACAAGGGTTGCACTTAGGGCATTAATCTTCCGAGCGAAGTTTTTACGACCGATTGCCTGCACACTATGAGAAGTTTCTCCATCCATTACTCGCAGGGAAACGGGCCCTGCGGGCTAGGAAAATATTTGTTACATCTTATCAGGGTGACACATAATCTAACAACAATTACAGCAGGCCCATATTTTGTACTATTTCGGTTTCAACGTGAAAAATAGTTCTAATATTAAACCTGGGGTGGGGGGGGGTTATAGTAACCAGTTGAATATTACAAGCTGTGATTTCCTTTTTGACGTGGAGCAGCGCTGCGCTCGGACCCTGCTCCGAGACGGCGGGTACACATAAATCCAGCGAACGTGCCTCCTGTGCTGATGCCACGCTGTGGCACCAGCTGGAGGTTGATTCCACCTCTTCACACATAACTGAGGTTAGAAATTGCCATGTCTTTAGTTTCATGTGGCCAAAAGCATCTAAAATGCAACCTTTGGTGGGAAAAAAAGGGAGATACTCTGAAAACAGGTCCAGCTGAGAGACCACTGAGGTCAAGAAAACACAAGATCACCTAGCCTGCCAGCTCAGAAACTGGCCCACATGCCCTCAAGGGAAAACACTGCGATTGCCTTTTACTGTTTGAACCTGGGGCACCAACAAAGAACAGCACCAGAGTGTGCACAGCACTCATGGGCTATGCTGAAGAGCAGTAGGCATAAGACAAGGATGTAACCTTGCTTTAGGGGACACAGGATGGCCAGAGGACGTGCTGATGTTACACTAACATTCAGATCCAGACCTCACACTCTCAGCACCACAGCAGGACCAGCAAAATGCTCATTTGGGAACCCTTCCTCTGTGCTGCTGCCTGCACACACACACACACAGAGGGTGAGTTACATCAACATTCCTCAGGGTGGGAAACACTCCAAAGAGGTTAAGATGGTAATGCTTTTTTTCTTGTTTTGGCAGAGGATACCCCAGGAATGAAGAGTCATCACTAGCAGGAGTCATGAGTGTATTTTAAACTCCACTGTTCTCACCTACCCTCAGAATGCCCAGAAGCACACAGAAGCTTTTCCTACCTCAAATGCAAGTACTCAGCTCTGTGTCAGTTCTGAGAGCTGGGTGTAAATACACTTAAGGCTCTCAGTTCACCGTCTGTATCTTCTCTGCTGCTTACTAGCGTTGGAGTTTGTGCATCAACCTACCTATTTTAGTTGTGCACATCCAAATGAATCCCTAACGCCAGGCAAACAGGCAGCACTGACATGCTGGGAGTGGGCAAGGTTACAACAGCAGAATTTATGTGGTGGGAAGATCTTGATAAAGCAGGCAGACCAGGAAAAAAGCAGACCTTTTTTTTTTTCCCCTTTGAACAAAAATTAAGGGGAATTTGCAATGTTTTTGTTACAAACATTGCAAATTACTTTCACCTAAGGTTTTTTTTGTGGGGTGTCAATTATAGATTTGCGAAGAGAGAACCTAATGCTGCTCATTTGACCTCATAAATTTATCACCTACATGACTCTGCTGGGGTCCCAGCCCCCATTTCCGAACCATCACCAGCCCCCCAAGCTCTGCTACTGCTCCTCTCCACCAGCTTACACTCCCGCAAATGCCAGCAGAGCTTCTGATAATTTTCTGGTGTAAAACCAGGCAAACACGGACGAAGAGCAGAGACTTGAGCAGTTCATATCAGAAATCAGCCATAGGAAGGGGTGCAGGGACAGCAAGGAAGCATGCTCACATCTGCCTCTCAGCATCTGCAGTTGACACTTTCTCTCCCAAAGAAAGCAAGCTCACATTCCTGAGTCTCCAATGAAAACCAAGAAATGGCACAACCTGAGATTCTCTTGCCTGTGATCCACAGCCCCACACAGATCCCATCTTTCATGGGAAGGTGAAAGCCACAGGGGGTGTCAAAGGCAGCTGAAATAAAACCCATTAGTGCCTCTACTTCCAGACCAAGCTCTTGCAGCACAGGAGACAGTGAGCCTGGCTATGGGCTCCTACACTTCGGGACAATGTGGGTGCAAAGCAAGGCAGTGGTCTGCTTTCATCCAACTTTGGGCTGAGCTCCTCTCCCAGGGTGCTGCTGCATGAGCAGGCAGAACAGGGGTGGCTCTGTGCTCTCCATAGCAGAGTCCATTTACTTTTTAAATATCTTTGCCAACCAAGCGTCAGAGAGGATGAAAGCACAATTCCCATCATGTGTCTTATCCTCTAGACCTGGAATTCCTGCAACTGCCAATTCCCTGGTGCACTGAACTCCCCAAGCCAGGATGAGCTTTGCCTGATGGGGTGCTCCACATGTTTGTGACTGAAATAGTTGTGTTCTAGATCAGTTATTCACTCTCGTGATGCCTGGCTTGTTGTTTTTTGTCCTGAATTGTTGTTTCCCCTCAAAGTCAACGGTGGGAACTGTCAGGTATTAAGTGTGGAGTTGGTGCAAACAATAAAACAGATTTTAGTTCCAGGATTATCTGTAACTTCCCAAGCACCCCAATTGAATCTGCTGCTGCAGCCAACAACAGTGATATCAGCACCACCAGCTCACAAAGCACTCCATACTTGCTTGCACAAGTGGGGTGATTGCCCAAAGAGGGCAGCAACCTCATATGGAACCACAACATGTCCTTATGCCCTCCCCACCCCAAACATGGAGTGCTACTGCAGATGCTGCTCCACGGGTCCTAGCCACCAGCCCCCTGCAGATCCATGGAAGCCCAATGGCACATGCCTCACCTCAAGACCTACCTACATTCAGGCAGCCAAAGAGCCCCACCACATTTATACAAAGATGGAGGATATGAGAAGAGATTTTTAGACCTGTCAAGTAACCTTGTGTCTGGTCTGAATCAGACATCTGCCAAGCACCTGCTTTTTCTCTGATTTATCTTCTGGTTGTGGTGAAGCCACAGCTCCTTTGCCTGGGATGCCTTGTGCCTACACAGCAAGGGATGAATTCTGTCCTGGAAAGCTTCCAGCCTTTACAGTGGAGATGCGCAGCACATTGTCAAGTGCAGCTCTCAGTAGGAGACATTCCTGTGGGCTGGCTGTCCTGGCCCCTGTAATGGACTTTCCTAAACTAGATAATACATTGAACTCTTTAGGGGAAGGAAAACAAAACCAAAATACTTTGTAGGCTTGAAGCAGCTTGTTGAAAAGCCTCTGTGTTTTCCATGACCTGCTGTCATGCTGACTTGTGAGAGGCTCCTAGCTCTGCCCTCCACCAGCCACCTATGCAGACTGCAAGGAGGTGTGGTGTGTGCTGCTGAGATACTTCCAGTCAGTCTGTGCTGCCTTCTGCTAGGCAGGGCAAAAGGCAAGAGCTCCACCCAGCTAAAGCACTTCAGATCGGGCAGGGAAAAATAAACTTTGGTGAACTTATTTCCCATTGTCTCACAAGGAATTGCTGCCTCTCTCTAGCAGGGAGGGAGCAAAACCGTGATCAAGAATAACCCAAGGGGCAACTGCAAACACAGCAGTCGTGGTAACACCCTGCACACAATTCAGCTCCTAGTACAAGTGAAAGAGGGGAGCAGAGAAAATCACCTAGGGGTCTCTCAGCCCTGCCAATATTCAAAACATGTGACAGGGTTTGAGGTGGAGCAGAGGAACACCACCAGCCAATGCATGGTGAGGGTGAGGTGGTAGACTTGCTATCCTGTGACCTTCAGAGCTTTAAGATGTTATGAGACACAGAAGATTAGTATTGTCTAGGGCTAAGAGCAGGAGACCAACGACTGAGTCATTGAGTGGTTTCCCCATTTAATGTGTTTGCAGACAGGACCAAGTTGCTCACAATCATCTTAGTGGAACGGTGCTACAGCAGCCCTTTAATCATGTTAAAGGACGACCTGATCCCCTCTGCAAAAGCACTCAAAATACAGCATCCTATGTGCACTTTGCCATAACCATGGATGCCATGTAAACATGACCTCACCTCACATTTAAAAGCACCTTGCCCAAGCTGACAACCTCTCTGGATAGACTTCATGCAGTGTGTATTTCTGGGTGCAGTACTTCAAAATTAGATCAAGCACATGTCAAGAGAGCACTCTGAAACCTGCTTTGCTTTATAACGTCAATCTGGTGAATTATAAATGGAGTCTCTGCTCCACTTACATCATTACAAACCTGCACTGATTGCAAGGAGGCTACTGAGGACCTAGGCAGTGAGGATGGACTTCGTGTGATGTCATTTGGGCCATGTTTAACAGAGGCCATTAGGCCTGGCTCTGCCTCACACACTGTGCTACCTGCCCAAGAAGGATGACACAACATTAAATAACAGCTTCCCAGTACACAGG
This sequence comes from Psilopogon haemacephalus, assembly GCA_013396835.1. Classification (NCBI taxonomy): domain Eukaryota; kingdom Metazoa; phylum Chordata; class Aves; order Piciformes; family Megalaimidae; genus Psilopogon; species Psilopogon haemacephalus. Next base: position 999,877 of record VWZI01002420.1, read on the forward strand.
TAGCACATCAACATCATTGCATATCCTAAGAATACAGTCCTGAAGCTGATTCATACAGGGAACGTGACATTGTAGCATGTAGGACATTTGTGAAGACTTCCTGTCATCTCTGTGTAGTTCGTCCATCCCAGAAGGCTGAGTCTAGATACTGTTTGCACTGGAAAAGAACTTGCTTCCCAGGTTTCTGCTGATTTGGATGCAACCACCTGGTGAGGGTTTGTTGCCATTCTTGCATCTCTCATCTCACAAGCCCCTGCAGATGTAGTAACTCTAGTGGCAGAGACGATTACTTGTGATAAGCTCTGAAAGCTTGAACCAAGCTTGTGTTGCACATGACAGCATATCCTTCCACTGCAGAAGTAATGGATGAAATTAATTCAGGAGTTACATTCCAGACCCAGCTCTATTCCTGATTTACTCTCCAGTGAGTCATTCCCTCAGTAACAGCTTCTCAGCACTCATTACTTTGGGCACTTAAGTTTTAGAGAGAGCAGGCACTTTAGAAGTAAGAACATTACAGTACTTCTGCAAAGCCCAAGCTTCAGATGTATAGATGCTCTCATGTTGAGGCTGATGGGAATAGCAGGAATTTGGGGACATAGAGATTGGGTTCATGTTTTCTCAAAGCACTTCAGTGTCTAGAAGGAGCCTGTGTCTCCAAACTTTGGTTGCAAAACAATCTCGGGCATTCAAGTCACAGAGGTCCCTGTTCTTACATCTCCAAGCCATGGAGTCACTGCAGAAAGCATTACCAGGCAAGTGCATTACTTTCTCCTTTTAGCACCAGCAAATTTTACCTGTACCACCTTTGCAGAGGGCATGTGAAGGGCTCATCCTTTAAGCATATGACTCTGAAGCTCCTGGGTGAGCAGTCCAAGCCAGCTACCTGGGACCCATTTTCTTTTCCGTGTGTTCTTGCTAAGGAAGCCTGTACGGAGACCAAAACTCTGCCTCCCTACCTGAGATGTGCTTATCTGTCCCGGGCTCAACTCTTCTGCATGGATGAGGGATCTATTCTTTGAGGACTGTCTTCACCACTGCTTATTACCAACATTTTTCCCCACCGTATGGTGCACACACTCACCAACTACTGTCTGCAGAAGTTATTTGCTCTCATGGAGAAGGCAGAAAGTAATCGACCAGCTTGGGGAAGCCATGTAGAACAAACCACTTCTTTTGGAGACACTGCCTAACCCTGCCTGCTTTCCTCCTGATGCTCCAGGATTTGAGATGACAGGCTGCAGAGACAGGCACCCTTAGCTTTTACAGACGAACCTGTTTGATCCAGGTCTACATATAAGCCCCACTTTTATTAGGATAAAAACAAAAACAGATGCAGATTAGCAAATCTGTTGTAGGTACAAGAGAGCGAATACAAAGAATGAGAGAGCTGACTGCCAAACACTAATGCTAAAGAATTCAAGCCCAAGGGCTTTGTCCCAGGGAGGGACTGACAACCACGGAGTGGAGCCAGGCAGCCTGGAAAGTTGCTAAAAACCACAGCAGATAACCATGTTCAAGAACATCGGCTGCTGATCCCTTAAATTAAAATAGACATGTTCTTTAAATACAACAAACATGAGCCCTCTCCATACCTCCTGCAGATGTATGTGCCTGCTGCTCTCCCCAGCCTGCCAGCACAGGCTGCCACCATCTTTTTTACACCAGGGGCAGAATATACCACCCCAAACTGCCCCCACGAATCCCAAACAGGCACAATTGCCCAAAGAGGCTGATGGGAAGGCAATTTGATGGGTGTGTGAAGTGCTGGGTGGCTGCAGCAGGAGCCCTGGTAGGCCTCCTGAGGTGGCCCTGAGTGCAGCAGTGCAGGGCTGGGTGCTGACACAGGCAGCAGCCCTGAGCATCATAGCACTGCGACTCGGCCCATAAGTGAGGGCTCTGGGGCTTGGACTAACACGCAAGCATCTTCCACACAGATGAAGCTGTAAGTGTAAGAGGAGCCAGAGACCATCCACACCACAGCCAAGAGATGAGGGCATCATGCTCTGAAATGCAGACCTTCTCCTTTGGGGAAATAGGGCAGGTTTTGCATACATTGCTTCTAAGGAATGGAATGGGGATTGAGTCTGGATGGATGGAAAGGATGGGATCCTGATTATCCAGAGTAGGATGCAAGTGAGTCTCCACTGCAAGGGAACTCACAGGACTTGTAATCACATGTTTCTTTCTCCAAGCTGAGAATCAAAGAGAGACCTCTGTCCCTTTTCCTCTTACTCTAATGTAAATCCATTGCACACAAAGGAGTTGTGCTGGTTTACACCAAGGAGCCTCCACGCAAGTGGCAACCCGTGGTCCCTCCTGCACGACTCGCTCTGCTATGCAAGAAGATGTTGGCTTTCAAAGCTGCTACTCTCCAAGGGGGGGGTAAAGCACTCCTCTCCCTGTGTTGAGGGCACCCTGAAGCGCCGCGGGCCAGGGAACATGACAGGAGCTTCAAACCCAATGCTGGCTCCCCGTGGAGGCACGGGCACGTCGAGCAGCCAGCATCACCTCCAGCTTCACTTTTTGATTAATGTTCTTCCAAACTTTCCTTGGCTCCCCACGCTCCCACTTTCTGTCACCCTTCTCATTACAGATGTATCTTTGCATCGAGGAAAGCGGGAGGAAAAATTGTTCTTTCAGGGTGACAGCTGAGCGAGGGCTATATTATTAAAGGTACCAATCATAGGTGCCGAGCTATCATCGCACGATGAATGCACTTGTCAGGAGCCCACAGCGACTGGGGGAGAGAGGGAGGGAGAGAGGTGGCGGGACGGCAGCGCTCGCTCCCTCGCTCCTCTCCTCCCGCCCCCCACTCTCCCTCTCCTTTAATGTTGGCCACCTCCACTCGCCTGAACTTGGACCTTCAGCGGCGACAATTTCTCTGGCCTCGACAGCACGATTAATTTCTCCTGCCCTCGGCGGGGCCTCCGAGTGCGGTGGAAGTCCAGCTGGCCTGCTGCTGATAAGATGTACCTTTTGATTTGTTTTGTCTTTGATTGCCTTTTCTGTCACCTACAATGGCTGGCCGCCTGGAGACCTCCACATCGCCTGACTGACGGATCTATTTATCTATAGGCTGCTCCCCAGCTTCTCCTCCCCCTCGCTCCCCTCCTCCCCCAAACCACCACCTTGTACCACTGAAGTCCCAGTCTAATAGAAGCCGTGAAGGCTCATCCACCATAAAATACATCTGCCATCCTCCTTCTCTCCAAGATAAAAGCCTGTCAGTGTTACTTTCCAATTCCAGGCAGCTTGATTAATGGTGAAAAGCCACTGCAAGATCGACTTCTGGTTTTTACAAGCGCTGTCAGCCGGCCCAGGGTTATGCGAAACACACACTCGTGGAAAACAAAACAAAATGAGAAAAGGTTGGGTGAGGAGGGAGGAGAGGGACAGGAAGGAGGGGGTGAGGGTAACCAAATCATATTAGGCTCGAGACTAAATAAAATAGGAACCTGGAGCCATCAAACCCCTGTCAGCCTGGTGCAGAAATATGCTCCGCAGCTCATTGTACCAAGGCAAATTATGGCAATAATAAATCATTGTTGAAGGAAGATTGTTGATAATTTTTTTTTT